>OZ007586.1:100913749-101224149 GCA_963931845.1 Maratus michaelseni
GTTTGAATTCTGTACAAGTACAAAAGTGGAATAAACTTCATTATATAGAATATATTTTTCGTAATATGGAGATTAATTTATATGCTAATGGTGTTCAAAGTCAAAGTTCTGCAGAAAATTTCGTTAAGTAGAAAACTTTGTTAAATAGGGACTTCATTAAAGGGAAGTTCCACTGTATATTACATCAATTTAGCTTTGAGTAAATTAAAAAGGAATTATTTGCTGACTCTCATAAAAAGTCTATTTTACCAAGATACAGCACATTAATAAAACCTTTCATTGGCTTTAACATTTTATACTTGAAATTTTGAAAATAGTAAGACACTTTTCTTGAAACAGCAAATCAAGTAAATATATGCTAATAATTGCAACCACCTTAAATAAATGATAGACCAGAGTTCCCACTCTTTTTTAAAATAAAAATAAGTTTTTAAGGAATTAAATAGATTTTCTAAGAACATTATCAGTGGCACCAACTAATCAGTGCATGGTTATTTTAGATTCTAGGACATTTTTACCAGTCAGCTTGAAGCCAGTTTTTGGATTTTTTGCATAATTTTTTATAATTTAATTTGTTTTGGAATTTTGTGGCGAATTTTCTATATTACTCAAAGAAATCTGATACCAATCTTTTAATCCAATGCTGTAAATTTTGAAGAAATTTGTGCTTTTTCAGCAATCCTATGAGAAAATTTGAGTTTTTTCAGCAATTTTTTGATGAAATTTATGTTTTCTCTGTGATTTTTTGTCCAATTTTGTGATTTTTCGCTATTTTTTGGCAAATTTCGTGTTTTCTCAGCGATGCTTTTGAAGAAATTCGCAGTTTACACGCAATCTTTTGACGAAATTCATGTTATTTGTGCAATTTTTTGACGAAATTCGCGTTATTTTCGCAATCTGTTGACGAAATTCGCATTATTTTTGCGATCTTTTGATGAAATTAGCGTTATTTTCGCGACCTTTTGACGAAATTAGCGTATTTTCACAATCTTTTGACGAAATCAGCGTTTTTTCGCAATCTTTTGACGAAATTTGTGTTTTTTTCCAGGATATTTCTACGAATTTTACATTTTTGGAGGATTTTTTGGCGAATTTCGCGTTTTTCACATATTTTTTGGTGAAATTTGCGGGTTTTTTTTTTTTTTTTTTTTTTGGGGGGGGGGGGGGGGGGGGGGGGGGCAAAATTCATGTTTTTTCTGCACTCTTGACAAGATTCGCGATCTTTAGGTGAATTTCGCATTTTTTCTGCAATCTCTTGGTGAATTTCGCGTTTTTCACACGATCCTTTGACGAAATACGCATTTTTTTCGTGATCCTTTGGTGAAATTTGAGTTTTTTTCACGATCTTTAGGCGAATTTCGCTTTTATCGGTAAATGGCAAAAAATTGAAAAAAAGCAGAAAACCGCAGAAGAATCTCATGCCTGGTCCAATCCCAAAATTTCATTTATTAAAAGGGAAAAATTTACAGAATTCCTCTATTAAAAGGAGGCGCTTCATATAATTTCATTCCAAAAAAGCATACTCTTTATAAATATTTGATTTTAATAAGATTTGAAATGTGAAGCTTGTATCAACAAATGCTTGGATTAATAATAAATACCTTAATTAATACCTTTAATTAATAAATACCTGCATAGTCAGTAAAATGGGAGATGATTCATCAGAAAAATCTGATTGATAGTTAAAATAAATCTGTTTTCTCTATTGTTAATGACTCTGATGCTAGGTTATATTCCATTATTATGTATTTTTGATATAAAATGCAGATAGTCCAAGGCATTTTGCATACTATACTTTGGCGATATATTGCATTCCATTCATGTTCAGTTGAGTTCAGACTGGTGAGCAAGCTGGCCAATCCCCTTGTAAAATATTTTCTATTTCTATGGATTTTTATATCGGAGATTTTCAGAGCATTGCTACCTATTATCAAACATTGTAGGATAAGTAGTATTTCTAAACAGATTTACATGCAGTTCAAAGGCCTTATCTCCATCCAACCTGTTGCAAAACCTCTATTGTACCAGTGAATGAGATGCAGTTTAAACAAGCCCCTTTGGAAGATAGAGTAAGTGATACAGAAATTATTGGTTCTTGCAATGCTCCATATTGTTGTGGAAAACTGTACAAATAGTGTAGGAAAAAAAACATGCAGTTATTTGCTGCTTTTCCAGAGAATGTACTGCCTAAAGTATTTATTGAACAAAGGTTTGTGCTTTCCATTAGTCATTTCTGACTTTTTCATTGTTGTTTTAACTGATAGCCTTAAAATGATTTTATGACAACTTCTATTTTTGTATTTTCTTAAAAATGTATATGAATGCTTATCCATGTTAAATGCATTTAAATTTTTCTTTAAGGTACCTAATGTTGATCAACTCTTTGTGTGGAACAGACTAAAGCAAACCAAATAGCAGCATTCAGGCTATATATCGCCAAAACCAACTCTTGCAACTATGCATATATTGTAATGTATTGTATTAATGTAATTTATATATTATAATAAATATCTTTCTATATTTTAATTGATTGTTTTGACTATTTGTGAATCACAATATCCATTTTTTTTCTGAATACATGTACACCAATATTTTTACTGTCATTTATCAGATTGAATTAATTTCTAAAACAATAATTAAAACCAATCTTGTAAGTGATTAAAAAGACATTATTTCATGTTCTATAACCTGTACACAATGAAAAAAAAAATAACTGTTATAAACAATTATGAAAAATATTTATCAAAAATACTTAATTATCTTCTTATTTCTGCATTTAAATCTTCCAATATAAATAGCTTGATGCTTAATGTAAGTTGTATTTTAAAGCATAAGGGAATATATTTTTACTGGGAACTTAATTTATAATATATTTCCTAAATTTCTTAAAATATTAATTTAGCTAGAGTGGTTGTTTACAATTTAACTGTACTTACAAAAATTCCAAAATATTTATGATACACTCATTGGCATTACATATTTCACTTTTCTATTATCAAATAAATTTTTAATATTATTTTCATCACCACTTTTTCTAAATATGAATGTAATATTACTTTTCTGATTTTAAACAACTTTGAAACAATCAATAGTCTTGCTACATCTATATTTAAGTAATTTCTGGAATAATTTGCAAATATTTAGAAATTATCTAATTTTTTACAGGTATATTAAGTTTGTTAAATGAAAAAAAAAAATAACATAAAATGGGCATGGTAATTTTCAGTCATTGTAGCTATTCAGAAATATTTCTTATCTAATTATTTATATGTAGAAGTTTTGCTTAAAAAAATATATAGGTATGGCAATTTCTGTATTCATTCTGCATCAGCCAAAAATCTAAATATTCATAATTTATTTCACTAAAAAATTATTCTAAAATCTATATATTCTCTACTGATTTCTTTAAAATCCCACCATATATTCATATACTTGTCAGTGATAAATAATTAATTTATTGAAAAATATTTTTATACCAAGTTTTGAAAGAATAATGAAACAAACAATATTGTTTAACATTAAAGAAATTGCAAAGGTTTTATTTGCTGCACAGTGGTAGTTTTCAATGTGTAATTGAAAAAAAATCTAATTTCCATGTGATGAAAATGTCAGAGTGTCAGAAATAATTTATAAATTTTGGTCAGTAATTTATTAGTTTTATTTTATTTGTTGAAAATATATGTAATCTTTAAGTAAATTTAAGTTCTTGTTTAATAAATAAAGGTAAAATATGATGTCCATATATTATATGATCAAGAAACTCCAGTTAAGTGCAATAATAAATTTATTGTTACGTGACCAAAAGAAAAAAATAGACTTCTGATCAGGCATAATCAACATTATGAATTATTATAAATTTTATATTTTTGCTATTAGTATCTATTTATTAGAGAAGAATTTCAATTTCGTTTTAAGATGCTATACATTTGTAAAGAATAAAATTAATTTAATAAGCAATTGGGTACATTTTTACATTTATTTGTGATATTTTTATTACATGGAAACATGACCTTTTTATCTCCCATTTGTTACACACAGTTATAAATTTATTGTTTCATGACTGTAAAGTGTATACATACGTATGATCTTTTGACAGTTATTTTACAATATGGGCATATAATCGTACATATATATTTTAATGTCATAGAACAATAAACTCAAAATATGGTTAATTAACCGTTATCTAAATTTATAGTCAAATGACCGTACATACATGCTTTATGGTCATCTGAAAATAAACCCACAACAGGGTCAAATGACTGTATATGTATATTTTCTGGTCATATAGCAATAAACTCATAATACAGTTGTGTAACAGTTTTTTAAAATTATGGTCAAATGACCATACACATATACTGCATGGTCATATGGCAATAAACTTATAATACAGTTATATGACCATTTTCTAAAAATACAGTCATATGCCAATAAACTCATAATATGGTTAAGTAAACGTTATGTACTAATACATTCAAATGACCATACATACATATTTTACGGTTATATGACAATATATTTTTAATATGGTTAAGTAACCATTATTTTAAAATACGGTTAAATTGCCGGCCGGTTTGCTGCCATTCAAATGACTGTTTTCTTATGATGAAATTTTTAACAGTGTACACCACAGCATTACTTTTATTAATACTAACTATTTTTATTTACTACTTTTATTTATTTTTATTAATACTAATTATTTTTACTTAGAATATGATCATCAAAGCTCTTTTACCTTTTTTGACAAAGTCACTGCATTCTGCATGGAAAGCCAAAGCTAGGAAAACATCTTCAATATCTCTATACCTACCATCTTTACAAAAGCTTATAAGAATGTTATGCTGAACTTTCTTTGGCAGAAGGTTTAAATGATATAGGGTGGTTTCAGTTCCACAATCTTGCTATTAAAAATAGGATAAATACAAATTAGTTTGTATGATATAAACTTTAGCGAAAAAAGCAATTTACAGAAATTTAAAGAAATAAATAAATGAAAGGCAGCTTATTTTTAGTCTCCAGAATTTAATCCTTAAATTTATACATATTTTAAGAGTTGAAGATCATGTACAGTATTAAAATAAATAAATAAATAAATGAACACGTCATAACTCCATGGCTGTTTGTAACACTTGATGAAATCCCATAAAAAAAAAATCACCATCTTTGAAATAAGATGCAACTTGTAAAAGTATACAACAATTAACTTCAAAAGAATCCCATGAGCCATTACATAAAATGGCTTCTAATTTTGCAAATCCCTTATTCCTTTTGTGGATTTTCCCACCATATTATTTAAAAATTATAAGAACATCACAAAATTTAAACTACCTTTTTTTCCCCATTGTGTATTCATTCTCCCCCCCCCCCCCTGAAAGAAAAAAAAATCTTAATCTTTGAAATATGATGCAATAATTGAGTTATTGGTTGAGGCAGTCAATCAGTTAGATATATTTGTATGCACAATTATAAAAATCTTTTGTTTTTCTGAAATGCAAAACATGCAGCATTTAATTAGAATTAAAGTGGTTTTGCCATAAGAAGTACAAACAATTTTCATAGTTCACAGTTGCTTGCAGACAATTAAAAAATATATATAAAATTCAGTCATGTTAATTTAATAATAATCTTAACTTTCAACGACTTCTCACAGAAAAATTTCTTAAAAGAAAAAAAAAATTATAGAAAAAAATATAGCAAATGTAAGGTAACTAATGTATTTAATGAATCAAGCTTCATAGTTCACAACTGATTGCCACTAACATTACATTTTATTATTTCATGAATAATCAACATGAAATTGCCTTTAAAATCTTAAAGAATGCTAAAATACAATAATTACATTGATAAACATATAAATTTAAGCAACTGCCTATAATCTATTTTTAAACTATCAAAGGATCAGGATCCATAAGCCATGTTTTTAGCCCATGAAATCAGATTAAAATTCGATTTTGTTATACTGACTTAATTATTTCCCTTTTAAATATAAGTTTTATCCTGTACAATTTCAACAATAGTTTTTGCAATTTGTTACGATTTATACGACTTATACAAGCTCAAAGTTTGTATTACTCGTAGTTTTTGATGAAAAATACACAATTTCTCCTAATTTAATTATTATATTATTAATTATTATATTATTAATTAATAATCTCCTAATCTCAATTATTTATATGAGCGCAATCGTACAACACTTTCTTCTTTACATATATTATAAAATACATCAAAATGTAGTAAAAAATAAAAGTGTTGCAAAGCTGCGCTCATAGTAAAATATTAAAAATAGAAAGTTAAGTAACTGCATTCCCTCACATCACTAAGAGACTTTACGATGCAGCAAAATGTTTAAACATGCTAAAATGAATGTAACTATTGCTAATGTGAAGGAATGCAGTTATTAGCAATAGTTATGTTCATTTTAGCACCTTTAAACACATTGCTGCATCCTAAAGTCTCTTAGTGATGTGGAGGAATGCAGTTACTTAACTCTCTATTTTTAATGTTTTACTATGAGCGCAGCTTTTCATATATTGTACATTTTGATGTGTTTTATAATACATGTAGAGAAGAAAGTTGATGAGAATTACCAAAAGGTAATCCTCAATATGTAAATATAGCAGAGATAATTTAAGCACAGATGGAAGAGAATGTGCTAGAAGTTTACGCTGATATCGAAAGAGTTAAAAATGCACATTACTTTTAAGCTGAAATAGAAATCAATGTGTTTAAAGAATAACAAAGCCAAATTTATAAACGAACATAAGTTTATTGACTATTAAAAACATAACATAAAATAAAAAGGTTGAGAGAAATTAAATAACCAAAAGCAAGATTTTATAGTCAACTAATAATGGTTGAGCAATTAAATATGAATAGACTGAAACTCAAATGAACTAGTTTTTAATAAATGGAAGTTCACTTTAGTTAAGCAAATTAAACATATTGACTTTAAAGAGATTAAACGATAAAAATAAAATATAAGTTTTTATGTTAATATCAATTAACTCAATTTAAAGTAACTTAACATAAAATTTAGATTTACTGGATGTGAACTTTAGATTTAATTAATATGAACTTTAAATTTACTTGATATGAACTTTAGATTTATTTGATATGAACTTTAGATTTACTTGATATGAACTTTAATATATATATATATACTTTAAAATGTAAAACTTAATGAATACTGAAAAACATGAAAGACAGATTACTTTTAATATATGTCAGAAACGGAAAAACAGTTCAAAACTTAAACATTGATATCAGCACATCAGAGAGCCACAAGAAAAAAACTTTCAGCTTTACACAAGAAACTAATTTAAATGACTTAGCAAACGTTCAATTCATATTCCATACATATGTAGGCTTTCCATATTTAATCCGTTTGACCCCAAACATACATCACTAAAAATTTCCCAAGATGACTTTCCTTCTCAGATGTTAAATGAATATAATCGGTGTCACTTTAACCTGACCACCTCCATAATTACAAGAATCCGAAGGTAATTTTACAGACAAGAAGGATAAGTATTTAAATAGGGAAAGGTATGATGTGTGTGGTAAAAAACGTTTTAAGAAGTTAAAAACCAGATAGTAAAAAGTTGGAAAGAACATGCAAAAGATGAACAAGTAAAATGATGAATTGAATTCCCTGATAGAACCATTAATATAAAACAATATTGAACCTTATGGAAGCACACTGAGCCAGTCCTTTAAGACATCTCTAAAACACCACAGGTTTCCATGAGAAACCTGATGAAAAGCTTTTTACTAGATGAGGTCGATAAACAGTTCTGAGTTAACATCCATTTATAGAAATTTCACAAATGTTCTCCAAAACGGTTCATCACAATATCAGATAGCCAATACCACCAAACAGGAACATAAACGAAACGAAGCATAATGAAACAAACGAAGCCAATGAGCTCCCATCAGCTCAGAGTATTAATACCCCGCTTGTGCTAAAAATCCCTCCATTATGCCATTCTATGCCCAGCACATGTATGTCACTTCTGTAATGCAAATTAGTGACAGTCAATCACAGGAGAGAGAAAGTGAACACGCATTCCATCTTCTTCGTAACCACATAATTTAGATGCCGGTCGTATGGGCATGGAAATTGAAAATGTAAGCTGTGGCTGGACAAAAATTATAGAGTGATGTTAATGAAAAACCAATGAAGAACTTGGAACTGGGTACTTGTTTAAGAGTGCCTGGATATGAGAGGTAAGTAAAATACAAGTCAGGTAACTATTTTAAGTACAGAACTTAAGAAAATAAGCTATAAGAACTCATAAATAGTGGGTTTTATGAAAATAAAGAGAACAGAATAAACATAAACCAAGGAGTAAATTAGGGTCTAAAGTAGTAAGATGGTTATAGAGTGATGAGATATAGGAAAAATGGGCACATTTTTCTGTCAAAAGTGTTACAGAATTGCGCTCACATAAATAATTGAGGTAAAATTAGGAAAAATTGCATATTTTTCATCAAAAACTATGAATAATATGAATTTTGAGCTTGTATAAGTCATATAAATCTGAACAAAATGCAAAAACTATTGTTGAAATCATACAAGATAAAACTTCTAATATTAAAAAGTGAAATAATTGCATCAGTATAACAAAATCGAATTTTAGTCTCATTTCATGGATCAAAAACATGGCTTATGGACCCTGATCCTTTTCATAGTTCACAATTACTTGCAAGCAATAGAAGAAGAAAAAAAGAAACTGGACTGTTACTTTATAAACAACCTTAATTCTCATATCAAGTGAAAAAGTCTTAAATAAAAAGAATTTGCAGAATAACACTATTCAATAAGTTGTTTTCATAAAAGTATAGCTTATAAATTATAATTTATAGATTGAATTTTTCTAGTTACTGCTTACAAAAAAAAAAACAAAAAATATATAAAATTATGCTTTATAATTTTAAGAATAATTTTTTAAAAAGCCTTGAAAGAAGTCAAATAAGAATTTGCAAAATAACATTAAAATACAATAAATTAGTTCAATAATAATATAACTGCAGAAAAAGGCATAAATCCATTTTGATAATGGATCAAAATATCACCCCATTATTGCTTGCAATAATTTAAGGAAATGTAAAATTATGTTCCATTTGTGAATTATCTTAAGAAAATATTTTAAAGTTGTGTTAAAAATAAATTGCAAAATAACATTAAAGTACAGTTACTTCAATAAAAGTTCTTATTTGAGTAAAAGTTATGAAACAAATTTTTGATATGGTTTAAATTTTCCAATCTCAATTGCAGTTCTGAACCAAAAGATTCCAAAACTACACTCTATTGTTTCATGGTTAACAAAAAATCAAAGAAAATGTTTTAAAGATTTGTTAAGGTTCTGATTTTAGATCCAAATTTCATGTATCAAAACTACAGTTTAAAAGCAACATTTAAAAAAAAAAAATAAAATGAAAAGGCACATTGATTTGTGATTACTTTGTAAATAATCTCAAATCAAGAGAAAACATTTCAAAGATGTCTTAAATAAAAATAAATTTCAGAATAACATAACATTAAAATACAGTTAATAAAATGAAAAAAAAAATTATCATTTTTTTAAAAAAAGCATCTACTTTTTTTCTGTTTTATAGAAGAGTTTAGTTAACTCATTTTTCTTTTAATTTGATTTCCAGATGTGGAAGGTTTTTTTTTTTTAGGAGACTCTCTTTCGACTGGAATAATTACAGTAGAACAGCTAGTATCATTTGTCAATGTTTCATTTATTTTATTTACAGAATTACCTGAGCAATCAGATGTAGATGGTTTCTGCTCACAGGGAATAGGAATAATCAAGCTGCTCAAACTAGCTGAACTTTCAGCTTTTAGGTCACTTTGATATGCCTGCCAAATCCCATTAACATTAGAAAGCAAATTTTTATGTAATCCATGAGTCACAGGATTTTTTGTTGCATACCTCTGATACATAGTTTGTTTTGTTGCCATGAAATCGTACTTAATTGTTTGGATAGCATATAGAGAATCAAATTTTAAGTGATGCTCTGTTATCAGTCAGTGTCCTATCCATAAGACAAAAAGATTTTTAACTGAAGGGATATGAAAACAACTTAGGCATGCTTTTTCACTAATTTACCTAAGACGGGATATTTTTTCTCATGAGTAAGATCATCTTTCAATGAAAAGATCTTATACCAATATTTATCCAGTGGGCATTTTTCTTGATTAGTATCATTAGAGCTAAGCAATTCAGTTACATCAATATCAGTCTGATATAATCTTATTTCAGCATGTAATTGAGATTTTTCTGTTTCAAAAAACATATGAGAAAGGAAAGAAGCTAATTTCTCAAATGCAGACACTGTACTTGTTTTGCATTTTATCTTCGCTCAGGGTCCAAAGCAGTAAAACTGATAAAAAAATTACCTCTTGGGAATTCATACCTTATCATGTAATTAGCTGTGCTTACATACGCTTTCATCAAAGAAGCTCTGAATGTAATAAATCTTGATATGATTTGCTTGATATAGCCTCTGGTTTCATAAAGAATGCAGGAAGTTTTAATAAAAATTTGTAGAGGCTTATATGTAATGCATGTAGAAGTAGTGTTTTTGATTCAATCAGTTTTATATATTTATCAAATTCTGGCAATAGAGTAGAAAATATTGCCATATGCAATAATGTCTTTTGTTTCAATATAAACATTGCATTTACAAAGCGTTTCTTGCAGACAATTACTTCCTTAGTCAATTTTTGAGATTTTAAATCAGAATATACATTATCAATAATTTTTCTGCCAGAAGAAATATTTCTTTTTGCATAAATATGTTCCACACACTGTGAAAACACTTTTATCACCCTTTTCCACATTAAAAAAAAAAAAAAAAAATACTATGAGGGAATCCTAAAATTCTTTAATTCTGTTTAAAACAGTTAAAACCAATGTATACCCACCTGTGATCCAGACTTTTTAAAGGCTTCTTAAAGGTTTTTTCATTCCCAGAGCAGAACATACCTTAAAAAAAGCCTCTCTTTTGTAGGAACTTTTCATGTCATAATGTATGTCATCAAAAATATTTTCCAAATAATTTTCGAAAAATGAAGTGAATTTTTTGGCACAATTGTTGATAATGTGACAAGTAATCCCCGTCAATGTCCAATAAGTGGGGCAATCTGTTTTTTCGAACTTTCGTTTCAACGCCGTTCTTTTTTCCACGCATGGCATTGCAAGAGTCCATCAGAATACTTACGAGATTGTCCCATGGTGTATTATTCTCTTCCATTACATTCACTACTGCTGAGTAAATAGCTGGAGTACTACCTGATTCTAGCTTTAATGATTTTAAGTGATGTAGCACGACTTGATTTTTTTTTTTTCATAGTAATACTGCACAAGAACAGCTAATATGCTGTCTTGAGTACAACTTGTGCTTTCATCCACATTGAAAGAAAAATACTTTTTTTGGGGATATTTATGTCTTTCTTTAACAGTTTTGGCTACCCCATATTTTAACTTGTGAAAGGCAGTTGTGCGATTATTCATTGACAATGATTTTAATGCAGTTGGATCTTGACTCAATGCTCGAGTCAACTCGATCAATTTGGGTGCCAAGCTAAAACACAAAGTATTTTTGGCGATAAATGATGAGATCAGCACTTCTTGTTGTGCTTTATGGCTGATAATATCCAGCGGACGATTATCTTCTTCAACAAGTTCGCCAACACTTTTTGCACCCCCATAATGGCTCAAAGACATCGAATTTTTAATCTGTTTGGAATTTTTTTTTGCATTCCAGTATTTGCATGATTTGTAAGAGCTTTTACTCATTCTCCACCATATTTAAGTGTAGAGCTGCAGTGCATGCAATATACTTGTCCCGCAGTAACGTTTTTCTTGCACCATTTGCCGATGGCATCTTCATTGCTGTCAACATGTTCCAGCCAATTCCAACAAAATGCATTCACCACACCTGCTTTTAATTCACTTAAATCACAATTAATATCTAGAAATTTCATGATGGTACATTAACGCACTAAAAACATAACTTAATTCAGGAAAATTCACACCACGTGCTCACACATTAGCCACTCGAATGACAATCAGCAAAGCACAAAGCAATCGCTTTAGACTTGAGTCAATGGACTAACATGTTAACATCTGGGCTTTCAATAAACTACCTCCTCCTCTCAGGAAAAATATCTTCTATTGGCTGACATGTGAAGGCCTCACTCATTCAGGAGATAATGCAGGTTGAGATTTTTGATGCGATCTTTCAGATTCTCATCATCTGAGAATGAAAGCTAGTAGAGCTTAGCAGCTAAGAAGCTCGGTTTGCAATCAACCAAACACAGTGCGCTAATTGAAAAGAATCGCTCTTTGCTGCATTTGCGAAGCCTCTCCGTTCATTTTCTGCAATTGGTTGTTTATGAGCTGAGTTTTCCAGCTACCAACGTCTGTTGGAATAATATTCCATACATGTCTACATTTTTAGTCTTGTCACTTCATTTAAAAACATTCATATAAATTCATTCATTAGAAGTTCTTAAGTTATTATCAGTTTCATATTTATTTCTAAGTTCTGGCTTATTCATACATATCTTTGGTTTATGATTTATTTATTTCAATATTTCAATATTCTATTTAATATTTCATTTAGTTTACTTACCTTTTAATATCTTAAGTATCCTGGCATATTCATTTCTTTTACCCGGCGTTTTTAAAAGTCCACGTATCTTTGTTTACATTCTACTGGCTTCTTACTCCCGTACGCATTCTAGTGCTACGTTTTTCCGGAGCGACTCCGGCAGCCGATAACAGATGGCGTGACCATCTGTTTCCTCCTTCGTTTCACTCTCTTGTCGCTGCTAAGCATTTCTCGATAATCATAATCAATCGAAGCCGTCAGTGACGTATTTCTCATTTAATATGGAAGGCCGTGTGATTGGGTGTTTACCTGGGAAGATACATTTAAATACCAGCTCTCGAATATCTCATCAGCTTCGAATCGTTTTCCGTTTTCAGTATGTTGTGGCAAGGCAACGATGTCGCCATTTAGTCATGGCTAATAATAATGAGAAGATTCAAGATGTCCAGTTTTGTTTTTAAATAGTGCTGTTGGCTCTTCCTAAAAAGTAAAGACTTTATGTTTTGATAGTGTGTAAAGCCGGATGAAGACGGAGTTAACGTTTTTAAGCATTTTCTGTTCCAATAGACGATAAAGCTACGCCATCGGAATAATTGGATAGCTGGGAAAGAAAATGGCGGTTTGTTGACACCTTGCATCGGAGTCCTGGCTGTTAAAGCAACACGTTCAGCATTTAATATTTTGAGTTTAGTGGTTAATATTTTGGGTTCAGTGTTCAGTTGTTTTAGTTAATTTATATTTAAGTTTGTTTTTATCAACGTTGTTTTTCCCTCTTCTTGGATTTTTAAACCGACTTATCATTCGTCATCTGAATGTATATTATCAGATGGATTTCAGAAAGTCGTGTTCATATTTTTACATACTGTTATGGAAGTAGGTGAATTACATGCTGAAGTTTTAGTAAGTTTATTTTTAATTAGTTTTTTTGAGTTTGCTTTTATATTCATACAACTTTATTTAATTGATGGTTTAAGTTTCTTTAAATAAAGTTTTAGTTTACATTTCTTCCCTCTTAAGTTTTAACATCTATTTTTTAAGTCTCTCGTTTCGTTTTCTCGCCTTAAAGAATCTGACAGATAATCTTGGTGTTACGGAATTCATCATGTTTCCTAGCTTTAGGTGAAGGTACGTATGGTTCACCATGTTTGGTCAGCTTTGTTAGTTTCGGCATACTAATGACGGTTACTGTGCGGTATGTCGGAATTTTTTCCATAAGGGAGAAGTTAAGTAGAAACGGAGATTAACGATCTTTTAAACTGGATCGTAATTGAAAGAGGGGGAGATGTGTAAAGTTTATTTAATCTTGTTTTAAATTAAAGTTAAGTTGTTTTAAAGTTATAATATGATTTTGAAGTATAAAGTTTTATTAATGATGATCTTTAAAGTAAATTGAACTTAAATAAAAGTAATTTCCTTTATGAAAAATATTGTTTCTTAATAAGCTCCAGTTCATATTAAGTATATTTTTCATTTGTTTAATTTGTTGAAATTGTATGTCTTTTAGTTTTTATTTCTGTTTTTATTCAATAAACGTTAAGTTACTTTTTAAAACAGTTGGTTTTCGTTTCTAGACACAATACACCTAATTTATTTTTCAGCTTTTCTCTCAGGCATATTCTAGGCAACCAATCGCCAGCATATACGCTCCATTAGCGTTTGTTAATCTGCTTCTTTTAAATTACTAGTCATTACACTAGTAATTACTTATTCTAACAACGTCTAGTCGAAAGCTTCATACAAAAGTAAGAAAGAGCATAACTGACGAGTCATGTTGTAACTCCGGAATTTCCAAGGCATGTGTTATCAAATCTCTGGAACACAAACAGGCATGTAACTCTCATTCTAAAAGTTGCAGGATAAAGTTTCTGGATAAGTTCTGTTTATAATTTTCTGTACAAATGTTATAGAAGAATTTTCTTAGGAACCATATGCATATTTAGATGAACTTCAGAAACCTCGATACGAACCCCTAATTTTGTTTTTTGTGCTATATTTACTCAAAATACAAAATTTCATAACTCTATGAAAACATACTAATATATGCTCAAAGACTTGCCAATATTAAGAAATGGATTTTGAAGATTGAGGAATATTGTAACTAAAGCTATTAGAATAATGATTTAACAATTATTTTTTAATGATAGTAACAACACTAATCTGGAAATCTATAATTAAAGCATTGATTTTTGTAATTGTCTAGTACTTAGCATGCATGAAATGGGTTTTCAACTCCAATCTAAAACATGATCCCTTAAAGTTGCTTATTTTACATACATACTCATAACTCCACAGCCAATCGACAGAAATGAATGAAAAAAAAAAAAAATTAGTGGGTGGTGGAGGTAATCATTCTGATATTAATGGTGACAAAAAAGGTACAAGTTTTTATTTATAAATTGCTAATAATAATTGCAGTATTTATTAATAGTATTTCCAAAAAGTTTAATTCAAGTGCATGCATATTTTAGATTAAATGTTTTTAGCGCCTACAATGTTTGGCCTTTTACAAAGTATCAAATAAAACAAAAAATAATGAAGTACATAAATTATTGCTCAAGATATATCTAAATAACTGATGTTACTTTTTAAGATTGATTTATTAATATTTCAATATTCATGTATCAGAAACTATTCACCCAAAATTGATGAAAATTCATATTTACATATTTTCAATTAAAAATATAAATTGATACAAAATTGGGTTAAAGTTATAAAAACATACAAATTTGAGGCTTGGTTGAAAAAAAAAAAAAAATTGTGCCAAAGGCAGCAGGCGCCCCCAACACTAGGCTCGTTTGGAAATTTTTTTATTTTAAAATATTAAAATTCAAGAGTTTTGTTTGCAAAAATAGATTGTAGTGTGCATAAATGGCCAGATGTGCATTATTGAAGGCAGCATACAACCATGCAATTTACACCTAACACAGTCTACAGTCAACTGAAATTTGATTTGTGAGTTTTTATTTCAACTGCTGGTGGCAGTAGGGCCCAACCTTAGGTTAGTTTGGAAATTGTTTCATTTAAACATATAAAATTGTACAAATTAAAAATTCATTTGCAAAAATAGATCGGAGCATGCCCAGGTGTGTGTTGCCGAAGGCAGTGGGGCTCACAACTCTGAGTTCGTTTACGTACATTTTCATTTAAAAATATAATTTCATACAAATTAGGGGTTCTTTTGAAAAAACTGGGGCGTGCATAGCATGTCTAGCACACACTGCAGCAAGCAGTGGGGCCCAAACTCTAGGTTTATTTGGATAGATTTTCATTTTAAAATATAAAATCATACAAATTCGAGGGTATATGCTGCCGAAGGCAGTGGGGCCCCAACATTAGGTTCATTTGGCAAGATTTTTGTCTAAAAATATAAAATCATTCAATACTTATTTTAGGTATTAAGGTTATTATGGCATGCTCAGTCAATGCGGTCAGTAGTATGTAATAAAATTATACTGTTAAAGTTGAGTTCAGTTTTAATATGTGGATGACCTCTCATGACAAAATAAATCACATACATCTGAATTTATAAAGGATGTTCTATGAATTAAAATGATACTTTTCTTTTTTTTTCTTGCTTCTTTTTTCCTTGCACAGTACATTATTCTTTTTATTTGATTTTGCAATGTTACTAAAGATAAAAGTAATCTTGACTGATAAATACTAGAAATCTTAAAACTATTGAATATGAACAGGAAAAAAGAAAATGTTAATATGAATAATGACAAACAAAATTTGACAAATGATTGTAAGGAGTCTGTCATAGAATTACAACAAATATTAATAGTTACCAAGAACAAAACATGCACATTTATAATTTTATACACACAGAAATAAAATTTATGAAGAAATAGTGCTTTCAATTTTAAGGTCAATTTACATAAACATTATATAGGGGAGACCGTATACACACTGGACCTATGGGCACAGTGGACCACCCCATAATACTTTATTTATTTAAAATATTTTTAAAGCTTCTCTTCTATCCTAATAGGCAACAGCACTGGATTGGTTATTTATAACCTCCAGAGAACATGTTTAGCTCAGAGTGAACCATTTTATCCTGATTGGTTGTTTTGAGCTTCTAAAAGTAAAATTTTTTATCTTATTTTTCTTTTTTCAGTAATTAAAGATTGTACATAAATAAGATAAAACAGCTATTTTGCAAAAGTAACATACTTGTTTTTATTTAACTTTAAAGTTAACATGTTTAAAAGAAAGCTATAAACAATATTAATATGATTATTTATTGAACTTCAACATGGGGCACAGTGGACCACCCACTGCTAGGGCATAGTGGTCCACAATCCACTCTGCTCCTGTAATGCAGAATGCTCAAATTATTTTTTATTTTTTATAAAGAAATATTGTTTTAAAGTAGTTATTTAACTATAAAATAAAGTAAAAAAAAAAAATAATAATAATAACAATTTATTTAACACAGTAAGAAATATTTTGTTTTGTATTTACTGCCTTTGAAAAATATAACTGCAGTCTAATTGGTGATGATTATATTCAAGTAAGATTCATGAGATGCAAATTGAATGGAAATCAGTTGATTTTTCCTGAAACTATCAGGTGAATCTGTTGTTGATATCAATGATTTAGTAATGTTGTTCCCAGACCCGAAAGTATTTCAGGAAATTTCCAGGCTCAATCTTACTTATAAGTATTTTGCAAATTTTAATGTGTGCTGATTTTTTTTGTACTTTTACAATTGTTCTTGCATTAATCTGTTATTATTTCCAAAATGTAATAAATTTAAAATTTTTTTGCTTTGTTCCGTATTTTATTATTTTGTTCAAAATGTTACTTGCAAAGGATCAGGGCCCATAAGCCGTGTTTTTGGCCCATGAAATAACACTGAAGTTCGATTTTGTTATACTGACTTAATTATTTCAATTTTTAATATTAGAAAGTTTATCCTGTACGATTTCAATAATATTTTTTGCATTTTGTTCATTTTTATATAACTTACACAAGCTCAAAGTTCGTATTATTCGTAGATTTTGATGAAAAGTACACAATTTCTCCTAATTTTCAATATATTTTTTAATATTTTACTATGAGCGCAGCTTTGCAACACTTTTATTTTTGCATATATTGTACATTTTGATATATTTTATAATATATGTAAAGAAGAAAGTGTTACACGATTGCGCTCATATAAATAATTGAGGTAAAATTAGGAGAAATTGCCTATTTTTCATCAAAAACTATGAATAATACGAACTTTGAGCTTGTGTAAGTCATAAATCCAAACAAAATGCAAAAACTATTGTTGAAATCGTACAAGATGAACCTTCTAATATTAAAAAGGGAAATAATTAAGTCAGTATAACAAAATAGAGTTTTAGTCTACTTCATGGGCCAAAAACACGGCTTATGGACCCTGATCCTTTATGTTACTATTCTATTTTGGAGGTAAAGGGGAAATAAAGAAGAATTAGATAAATGAAAAATATATTTATATTGTATTTGAGATAATACCTAATAGCGGTCCACTTAAAAAAATATATATATATTCACCCCTAATGTATTGAAAACTATGTTGTCCGTTAAAGAGAAGAAAAAAAAAGTTAACTGATAAAGTGGTCCACTGTATACCAGTCTTCCCTATCAATTGAGAAAAAACAAAAACATCTAGAAAGTAAAATAAACAATATACAAATTAGTGTATCAGGAGGAGCCATGTTTCTAATACTTTTTTTTCTAATGGGCACTATATTTTTTACACATACCTTATTCTAGATGACAGATTGTAGAGTTGTGAAGAGTTTTTCTAAAGTGTGTTACCATTTTACACATATCTTATTCTGGACCACAGACTGTAGAATTGCGTAGTTCAGTCACATTAGATTCAAAATACCTAACTTACAGAAAGGAAATTTTTAGACTTTTTTCGGTTGAAGATGACAAGCTATTTCTCTCTTTTTTTTTCTGTTAATATATCAAATCAATTTTTATTAATGCATTACAAATAAAAAAGGAGCAGAATCTGATATGGTAGAATGATCTAAGAAAAATTGTAGACATTAACAAATGAAACAGACTTAGTCTTAAATTGCAGCAACACTTAATCAAGAATAAGTGAATACATACTTCTTACACAATAACACTTTTATAAAGAATATAATTTCATTAAAGTAAAATATGTGCTTACGCACAAAAATATACATTTGGAAAGTAGTCATATGTTCCCCCCCCCCTAAAAGTTTAACAGTAATATGAACACTGTCACATGTTTAAAATTAAAAGATGAATTTTTCTTTTCACATGATAATATGGCCAAAATCATATTAAAAACATTAAAAATGTTTATGGATATCATACAATGTGTTAAAAAAAATTTTAACTGATTTTTTTCTATTATTATTTTTTTCTTTATTTATTATCATTTATTTATTATCATATCTTTATGCCTTTCACTTCCCTTAATTATCAAAACTCATCATATATCATGATTTTATTCAATACTAAATTACCAATGCCATAATACAATACCTTCAATACCAGATTTCACAAGGTGGCTCTTCCCCCTAAAATAATGCAACCACAAGTACAGTTTTTAATTAATTAATTTTTGATTGATCTTAAATTTAAAACAGAATAATAGTATGCAGAAAACAGCAATAAATATTTAATTTATTCAGTAATTATACTCATAAATTTTACATGTGAACTGGAAGATTTAAAAACTAGATAGATATTTAAGAAATTAGAAAATAAATATTATTACTTCAATTTTTCCATCACTCTGCTTCCAATATAAATATGGCATTGAATTTATGTGTCCTTCATACAATTTTCGAAAATGCTCCATATGATTCTGAACAATATTCTGTACTTTCTTTTTGTCTTCACCAAAATACATTCTAAAATCTCCTATTTAAAAACAATAGCTGAAATCTTCACATATATCATTTATATCATACTTAAAATTCCATAATAGAAAAGTAAACTATCTAAATATGTTTGTTTTTAATAGACATAGTCCTTATATTTAATATAAGTAAAACTTAAGGAGAAGAATTCGCTTTGCTATAAAAATATGAAGATATTAATTTTATGCTTAAAAATGTTAGACAGGAAAAAAAAAAAGACTGAAATGAAGAATTTTAAACTCTTTTCATTACTGTAATTTCGCGTGTATACGCCGCACCTCAAACAATTCGATTTCCTACCAGAATTTATTTTAAATGAAATGTGACTTACTTCTGCTTAGCACTTATTTGACTTCTTATTTTCAATAAAATTTCCGGTTTGAAAGAGACTTAACTAAGCCGCGGCGCATACGCGCGAAATTACGGTATACAAATTAGAAACATTTAATATAAATGCAAAACAGAATCCCTGAGGTCTATTAATTTAGGGCATTTTAAAATAAATTCTCCAATTGAATCATATATTTTAAACACATTTTTAAAACAAGATAGATATCAAAAATCAAAACAAAGTTGGATAAAGATTCCCCCCCCCCCCCCTGTGTAAGAAAGAGATCTGGTGGATTAAATAAAGCATTTAAAAAAAAATTAAACATAAAGGAATAATTTTAAAAGAAATGATTTAAACAAAATACAAAACATAAAAACTGCACTAAAATTAAACTTTAAAATGAAATTAATTTTTTTATATACTTAAGACTTCAATTTTTAATTGTAAATCCAATAACCAGCCTTCTATATTATATCAACTTTCCCTATTTCTTTCAAAATACGGATAGTTTCTGTTAAAAAATACAATCTAATTATGACTACAAAAAGATAAAAATTTATACATACTGTATTTTCTGGTGTATAAGTCAACTTTTTAAATCATCAAAATACAAAGAAAATACAGGGGTTAACTTATACACTAGATAGAAAACAGACATCAGACAACTGCAGTTTAAAGCTGTAGTAATATTTACAAGGTGAGCATTGATATTTTCCTTTTTCTCAAAAAGTTGCCTTTCTTTCATGAGTGAATTAAGGTGTCTTTATACACCAAAAATATGCCATTTTGAGGTTAAAAGTATAGGTGACTTATATACTGGAAAATGTGTTATATAAATTGTCATCATATAAAAAATTTACATATGCAAATTATCTAAAATTTAACAGATGGGAAAGAACAAAGATAAAAGCAATAAAAAAAAGATTCATTTTAAAATTATTACAGCTGAATTGTAACATAACTTCAAAAAATCAGTAGTAAATACTGAATTTTAACTAGAAAAAAATACTTTTATAAAGAGGATCCTATGCAACTTAACTAGGCTTAGCTATAAATTAGCTTCATAAGTAACTGTGAATGGAAGTTTTATCGTGTAACTGCAATCAATAAATGAAGCTCTTGCAAAATAAATAACTCATCAGGGGTCGATCCAGGAAAAATCTGGGCCTATTTAGGGCCTCTTCACAAAAATCTATTTAATAAAATGGGTCCCTACACAAATTTCTATTCCATAAAAACTTAGGAGTTATTATTTATTTATTATTTTGTGATGTTTTAAAATGTGTAATTTGTAAGCAAACAAGTTCACCAGAGAGCAAAAGGATTTTAAAAAGTTTTTGTTTATAAATGCTTGGTTCGAATTTGATTAACTGGACTTCAACTTTCGTTACAGAATGTTATTTTTCACAAAAATATAATAAATTTCACAAAAATAACCTTTACTTTTCACAAAATGGGCCCCAAGAAAAAGAACCTGCATCGACCCCTGCTCATTATTTTTAATACATCTTTTTCTTAGTGCACAATTTATTTTCTTTAATTCTAGGATAAAGTAAACCTTAATTAGTGCTCAATCCAGGCTCTCGTATTATATTTTAAAAGCCTTTGAAAAAGTACGGAAAAGCAATTAATAAATTTCATTACTCATCAGAGCTAAAGCAACTTGTGTGACATGAAAATGTATAAAGAAATAGGAGATATATTTTTATTAACAAAAATCCATGTATATATGTTTATAATATATGTATATGTTTAAGTTATTCAGTATAATTGCTTGATGCATGCTATGCTTGAAAAAAAAAATTGCTTTTGATTTTTTGTTGTTAAAGAATGCATTAAATAAGTTTCTTCTTCCTTTTATTTATTTTTTAAAGATTTTTTTTTAATATAATAATTTGCTTGATTTATATAAAATTACTTCAAATTTAACTGTTGCTTAAAGCAAGATAAAAGAAACGTGGTTCATGATAGACAGATTACACAAGTCATACAGCTTAAATGCACCACTAATAACCAAAGGATACAAACAAAATTAGAATGAAAGAAGGAAAATCAGTTTAATGCATTTCTTTTGCTTTGATTGTATGTTTTTTATTCTGATTATTTCAACTACAAATTAAAAACCTGATGCAGCAACATGCAAATAATAGTGACTTGCAATTGCTGGCGTATTTTCTTTCTCCTCATTATCTAATGGTTGTTAAAGCTGGCAGGCAGAAGTTCAACTCATAATATAAAGATACTGATACCAAAAATAGTTTCCAGCATAAAATTATCTTTACCGTAAAATCCTGATTGTAAGCCCCCCCCCCCCTTTTTCAAAATCTAAAAAGGTTAAATTTGGGAGAGGGGGCTTATAATCGGGATTTTTTCTAAAAATCATTTAAAAACCTGTTTTTATCATTAATTTAGAAGTAAAAAAGGGGCGAGAATCTTCTGTATTTCGGCAGATTAATAATAATAATAATATAATAAAATAAAAATAAATTCCCAATCCTAAAATCCTGCCCCCCCCCCCAAAAAAAAAAAAAATAAAATAATAATAATAAAATAATAATAAAAATCATTTTTTAAATATTTTTCTGTATTTCTTATTTTATTGTAACAATAAATACTATCTATCTAAAATCAATCTAAGTCTGCTCTCAAGATTACTGTTTCCCCATCTTTGCCCCCCTCCCCTCTGGTACCAAAAATGCATAGTTTAACATTTATACTTTTTAATTTTAAAACTTCTTTTCAGACTTATTAAATACTCTATATTAAAATAAATAAATCTAACCTACCACCTAAATTAACCCCATCTCCTAAAATCTCTGCTTCTCTCCCCCTGCCCCCCCAACCTTATCTCATGAAGATCCGCCCCCTCCAAATGCATGCCCCCCCCCAGGTCACTAACTTTAAAGTCTTTAAAAGTTTCTTTTTATCTATTTAGAACTTTCTTGTAACTATAATTAAATAATTATCTAAATTGCTTCTCCCCCCCCACACACACACCTCTAAAAATTTGCTTCTCCTCCCCCAGCCCCTCAGCACACAAACTTAAAAATCTTTAAAACTATTTTTTAAAGATTTTATGGGGTATTGTCACTTTGTAGCAACAATAAATAAATGATCATCTAACTCTCCCTTTAAAGTTCCATTCTCCATCCCCAGAAAAAGGGATGAATTTCTAGACATGGGGGGGAGGGGGAAGGGCAAAGAGAAGATTCTGTTCTCACAGCTGATATTTTGTTAATGAATGGGGAGTTATTTTAGAGACAATATTTCAAAACATAAAACATACATGTGATTCAGGGAAGAACAGCCAAACTGCAAAAAAGATGAACATTTTTGCTTTGCTCTCACATACAATAGAAGATCTTTATAACGCAAAACTAAAAACACGAGGTTGTGCGTTATATAGAATTTTGCATTTATATAGATCACATTTCACACATCATTAAATGAAGCTTGTAAAACATGGCCAAATATGCGTGAAACATACCAAAATACATTAGAGTATCTTTATATTGCATTCTTTATTACCAGTAGTTGTGCAGATATTTTTTTGCATAATATATATCATTCCACACGTTTGTTAAATTTACTTTATAAACATTGTCCAAACATACCTGAATCAAATCATAGCAATTTTTTCAGTAATTAGCTCAGAATTAAACAGATAAAGTTGAACTAATGTATCAAATTTAGTCTTCAAGAGAATAGCAACTATTTATAATATGAGAATCCAGGTGCTCCTTAACGGAAAATTCATTGTTTACATCTGAAATGTTGTGTGTTATATGGAGAAATGTGTTATATAGAATTGCGTTATAAAGATCTTTTACTGTATTTAGAAATCCACTCTTCTTCTTTGGAAGAGTAGGACAGAGAAAAAATTTCAAACAGAATTTTTGGGAGAAAGGGGGGTAATTTAGATGATTGATTATTCATTAATATTGTTACTAAAGAGAAATAAATACAGCAGTTTAAAAAAAAATAGAGTTTTAAAGATTTTAGGGGGGGGGGGGCAGACACTTTTGGAGTAGACAGAAAACGTAGGTGACAAATTAGAAGGCAACACGTAGGACATAAAATTTCTTCACATAAGTGTTTTATAAATTTTAAACTTTGTACTCTTTTGATGAGAGAGAATTATGAATTTCGATGAAAGGAGTTTGTAATTTAGATGATTCGTTATTTATTTATTGTTAATAGAGAGCAACAAAGAGGGCAGAGGATTTTTTTATAAATAGTTTAATTTTTTTTTATTTTTTTTTTATAGGGGTTAGCTAAGTGAAAAAAGCAGACATTTTGCTGGTAAAGCGATAATTGAAATAGTTGATTAGTTATTTATTGTTACTAAACAGCAAATTTTTAAATAAAGATTTTAAACTTTGTATCCTGAGAGGAGAGGGAGGGAAGGAAGGAGAAGTGTAAGTTTCAAAGAGGGAGGAGTAGAGTGGAGGGTAATTTATATGATTGATTATTTACTTATTTTTACTAGAGAGCAACATGTAAAACATAATATATTTTTTAAATAGAGTTTTAAAGATTTTTTTGCTGGGGGGGAGGCAAAAGAGAAGAAGCAGACATCTTGGTGGTAAAGAGAAAATTTAAATGGTTGATTATTTATTTATTGTTAGTAAAGAGCAACAAATAGAGCATATTTTTTTTATAAAGAGTTTTAAAGATTTTAAACTTTATATGCTGAGGGAGAAGAGGCATAAATTGTGGATGGAAAGGGAGATTGCAGTATAGAGGATTGATTTTTTTACTAATTGTTACGTTACTAGTGAGCAGAAAGAAGTACAGAAGGATTCAAGATTCTCAAGTTTTCCAACTTTTTATGTTAGAGAGGGCATAGAATGAAAACAGACATTTCACGTGAGAGGAAGGATTTCATTAACATCATATAAAAACATAGGGTGGAGTGGGATGATTATTGGTCACTTTTCATAAAGATCCATATAACCCAGTAACTAAATTGAATTGAAACAAAAATTTTATACTTGCAGAAATAGAATCTAATCCCTAACAATCTTAATTAGTTATATATTTTTTTAAATTATATATAATATTAATAAAATTAAAAAATGTCTGACCAATAATCACCCCGGCAATGGGGTGATTATTGGTCATTGTTTTATGATCAAATACCAACATTTTAAACACTCAAAAATTTAATAAATGATTGAATGAAACATTCTTGGAATAAATTTAATACTTTATATTGTTTATAAATATAAACAGAGTTATGAAAAATTTAATAAAATAAAGAACATTACTAAAATGGAACTTCAAATATATTTCACAAAATAATACATTTATTTACAATAGACTTTTTTGTATTTAAGGTATGCAGCTTGCATTTTATCTTCCTCAATCTGAAAGGCCCTGTACCATAGAGTATAACTGATCCATAAAACACAAAGGAGCACTTTACTGGAGTAAGATCCATTTTCTTAGGGCCCCACCAGTGGCTGAGAGGTTCTGCTGTCAAAGCTGGTAGACGGGAGGTGCTGGGTTCAAACCCCTGTCGCGCTCGTCGATCTAACCGTTTGGAGTTTTCCGTGGTTTTCTTCGAACCTTGCCGTAAATACGGGTTAGGATCCCTTAGAAAGACACCCACAGAGGGCACTCCCCCTAGGGACTATATCTCAAGAGTAGATAATCGGCCGTCATAAATCAACCAACCAATCAACCAACCATTTTCTTAGGTCAGCAATAATTTCCTGTAGACTTTTTCAAAAATTTGCAAGACAAAATATCATCCTGAATACTAATAACACGCCCGATGTATGGCATCTGTTCAAAGTAAACAGCATAGCACTTCTCTGCACATATGGCTTTATGTATTTTCCTTAATTTATTTGTAGCTAAAATATCAGAATCTTTTTTTTTTTTTTTTTTTTTTCAGTTGCGGAATTTTTTCAGCTTTACCCGTTACTACTTCCATATCTATATCCGCATCTTGCGTGCATTGCTGTGTTTTCTTTCTAGTCTCAGAGGATGATGCTACTGCATCTTCAGCTGTATTCTTGTTTAATGTAGTTTTCCTTTTCTTTTTTGATTCTTTTTCATCTTTTTCACACAACTTAATGAAATCCTCGTTGGTGATAACTGGTGCATTTGTTTTTATTTTTCTCCTTACACTGGATTTACCTGTGCGTGGTACAATTTGCAGACGTTGACTGAGAAGTGAATGAAATTAACCCCAATATCTCTTCAAGAAATGGATAAACAAAGGTTCAGTTATTTCAAATGTAATTTGTGTTATGAGTTGCTGAAAAAATCAAAACAATGTGGTTCACTCTTAAAGTGTTGCCACATGAACTTGAAAAAACTTTTGAATACAGATGCTGCCATCTAAAACTGACAAATGTTAAACATTTCTGCACTATTTGTGAGTTTATAAGTAATTTTTAAGCTAAAATTACATGACCAAGAATCACCCCATGCTGACCAATATTCACCCCATGTATATAGGGTGATGTTTAGCCCTCTATTTCTCTAATGTATATACTCATACAGTGTTCATATGCATACATACATACTATATGCACATTTCTCTTTCTATATAACCCTTCTAGATCATTATGTAGCTAAATTTCATATTACAGCCACCTTATGAAAAAAAAGCATGATTTTGTAATCCCTTATTTTTTGCTCAAGTTTTATACATATGTCTATTTAAAATATTTTTTCTCATTAAATTATGCTTTGAACCAAAAAATCGTTTGTTATACTGAATAACAATGAAATTGTCTAACATCCAGTATTTTTTTTCTTTTGATTCTATCATTAGTATTAATGAAAATTTAATTGAGCAATAATCACCCCACGTTGCAAGTGACCAAGAATCACCCCGGTCTGCCCTAAGTGGAAATTTGTCAAAAATATCAAAAGAATGAAAATTGCCTCCCTTGAATTTTTAAAATCAATTTTTTGTGCAAAAAATTTTTTTGTATGTGAGAGGGGGGGGGGGGGGGGGGGCTTATATTTGGGAATGGAAAAGAAAATCAAAATTGTTTAAAAGTAGGAGGGGGGCTTACATTCGAGGGGGGGCTTACTTTCGGGATTTTACGGTAATTGTTTAAAAAATTATAATTCACAACTAATCTACCTTAATCATTTTTATCTCTAAAAAATAACATGTTTTATGTCATGTATATCTCAAGAACATTTCAAAAGACAGCCAAAGACGAACTAAGTAGTACTGCAGGTTGCACTGAATTAATTACATTTCTAGTAACATAAATAAAATAAGAGAAAAAAATACTAATAAATAAATAATTTTATAGTTTTTGTATTTTCGCCTGCTACTCTTTCTAATAAAAATTGTAGTTGCGAAATAATAATGTAAATATTAAAAACAGAAGATGAAAAAAATATTCAACAGTAAAAATTACACAAGTAAACACTGGAATTATTCCATTGAAAGGCTAGGTACATTTGCTGGACCAAATAATATATAATAGAATTAAATGCATACCATTATAAGACAAACTAACAATAGTTAAAAAAAACTCTTCCTCTGAAAAAGTCTCAGGTAAACAGAGAAGTACAGCATGAATCACACTCTGAAGGTTTGTATTTAAAGCTCTTATTATATCTTCAGATTCTGGTGGTTTAATGAATTTTACCTGGGGAGGAAAGAAATTTGTTTTATGAAAGTATGCAAAGATTTCTTTATAGATTATTTTAAGTACTTGTAAAATACAAATGGAATGTCACTGACTCATTGAAGAACATATTTTTCCTGAATCTATATGAATAATTAATATGCAGTCAACACCTTTTAATTTGCCGACTTACAATATGCAAACCACTTTAATCTACAATACATATTCAGATATAAACAATAAAATTTATAGTTAAGATTTTGAAAAAATTCAGCAGTGGCAATTTTTTCTCCCTTTTTAACAGAATTACACTTTTTTTTCATTAATTGAATTGAATTTTCATTTTAAACCTTGCTTCACTCTGCATCCTAAATTAAACAATAATTAAATTAAGTAATATGGAATAATTCAGTAATACGGAAATAATATGACTCCATCTTAAATATGATGTAATCACCATGGCAATCTAGGGGTCCTATCAGGGTTGATAAAAATGATGATTTTTTTTAAATTAAAAAAATCCGATTTAATTGATTTAAATCAGATTTTTTTTTTATTAATACTATTTGTGGTATTGTGCATGCATTTATTTATTTTCTCGGTATAGATTTACAAATTTTTATGAATTTCATTACAATTCCTAGATAAAAATTAAAAATTTTAATAAAAATAAAAAAATGTTGCAAACAAAATCAGATGATTTAGTTAAAACTTAAAATCATATTATTCTACTATTAAATTCTTATAGATATACCTGTATGTGTTGTGTATAAATTTCTAGTTAATTTAAGTTATTAAATTTTTCATTAATGTATTACTTCAATAATATATATAATATAAAATCACATAATAAATGCAGCAAAGAATGTTAAATATGTATGCATATTTCAACTGATTCAGATTGACTAATGTCATCTTTATCACATAGATTGCAAGTTTCTTTGTGTTTTTTTATTCTTGCCATGCAATCTTCACCATTTCTACACTGTATGGTTTGCATATTGCTTTCATACCTTTTCCAGAAATAGTTTTCTTTCTCTGTAAAATAAAGCTACATTGGACATTTCTTTCTCCCAACCATCTTTCTTATGTATCAGTGTATCCAAAAGCTCTCTGTATTGTACCTGGTATTAGTAAATAATATTCTTGTCCCAACTTGTGTTTCACACTATACTATATTAATGATTACAGAACAGTTACAAGATGCAAGGTAATTACATAACTAAAAGTATGAAGCTATCAATTGTCAATGTTATCCAACCCTCAGCCATTGACAATTTCAGCAATGTAGAAAACGACTTGTTAGCTTAGAAATAAGATACAATAACATATCTTATATTTTCCATTGCAGTAAGCAATGAATTCTAGGAAAGGAAAGAAGAAAGGGATCAGTCACAAGAATTAAATTATTTTCAGTTATAGAACAAACATGAAACTGGAATTCTATGTTAGACAAACAGTTCAAATATTTATTATATTACAATTAGTCCATGTATTGTTGATCGTATTATATAATCAGCAGGGCTTATTTTCTAAGAAAAAAAGTACCGGAGCCCTAATATTCAGCAGTACTAACACCCGTAGCATACCCCTCCCCCCCCCCTCTGCCGTCACTTCAATCTGCATGTTTATATTTCATACATTATTTTCAAAATTTAAAGCATTGTTTTTTTATATAGCAAAATAAAAATTTAAAATACATCTATCTGCGTATACTTAGCTATCAACTATTCCACTTTTTAGTTATTACTATTTCCAAATAGAAACCTCTGCCTAATCTTAATGTTATTTAATCACAGAATTCTGTGATTAAATGCTAATTAATTAAAAATAAAATTTTGAATTTAAGACAGATTGAGCTTGAGCCTGCCCAAACCCGAAAAATGATATAAAAATCGAGTGTGTTTCATCTCCATCTCTTACGTGAGCGACACATTGCGTCACTTATAAGTGTTTTGATACAAAAGAAGGCAAATCTATGTTAGTCTTATGTCAAAAGAAGGCAAAGGAGCTCAGTATTTATGAGCTCCGGTGAATTCTGGCCAATATTTAAATATTTATTAAAAACAGAGAAGTACCGGAGCTGAGATCCGATGGGCTCTGGTGCAAATTAAGCCCTGATAATCAGTACATCGACCATCAACATATGGGATATTGTAATTTGCAGGTCTAAGCAACTAAACATAAAACAAACTTGTGAATCATGTATAATCTACTTTAGAGGAAGTAACTCCTCACTGAAAATACTAGTATATTAAGTACTTTTATATTGAATATATTTAACTTTAGCTTCAGCATCTAACTTGCAAAAATGAAGTGATCATGTAGGAAAGAAAAAAGTTTTAAAATGAGCGAGCATTTATCAGTATTTATTTTGGGTTGAGTTGGGTTGGGTTGTGTTGATTATTGACGGCCAATTATCTACACTTGGGATATAGGCCCGGGGGGAGTGCCCTTCATGGGGGTCTTTCTAAGGGAACCTAACCCATATTTACGCATGGATAAATCCACGTATTTATTTTGGAATGCACTATAGATAAATAATATTTTGAATGCACTATTGCATTTGCTTTTATAAAATAATATTTTCAATTTATAAAAGCTTTATTTAACATTATTAAAAGGTAATTTTTAATTTGACATGAATGATGACGTTTATTTTAACACAAATGATAAATTTGATCCTTATTCAGCTTGTAAACATCAATGTTAAAAATACTGATTTAAATCAAACAACCCTGTTACCTATCATGGTATATCATTAAATTAATTACGTATGATAGAATTTAATATTTAATAGAATGACAAAAACTTTTATTAATATCTTTTTAAGTTTTGATTTGATTTTCATTAAATTTGAAATGACTCGACAAAATTCTGCAATGATTATATAGGGTAAATGTACCAATAGTCGGCCACTTAACTGCTTTTATGTATATAAATCTTAACGTAGAATTTTTAAAAAACGACAACATTTTTGAGAGTGATATATGTTAAAACATACGTTTCTTATTATTTTTCAGCAATTGTTTTTAAAAAACACGGTAAAAGTTTTTTTCTAGACAAAGTTAAGTTAAAAAAGGGCAAGTTCTCCAATAGTCGGCCACCTTAAATCTAATGTTTGGCCATCACTGAGCCAATAATCGACCACTTCAGAATTTTGTTTTACCTAAAAAACGACTCAAACAAATTTGACTAAATTTTGCATTCTACCATTTTCGGTTATGAGAAGATGATTTAGCTATCTCATATGTTCAGGAAAATTCAATTAGTGGGTCATTTAGGTAAAGCTAATTTTATTTTATCTAATAAATGGCTTTAACGATTTTGAGTAAGTTTTGTATCCTACAATTTTGGGATACAAGAAGACCATTGGACTGGGTCGCATGTTTGAGAAAATTTCATTAGTGGGTCACTATGGGTCAAGTAAATTTTATCTAAAAAATGGCTCTAACGATTTTGACTATCCTACCGTTTTGGGGTATGATAAGACCATTGGGCTGGATCTCATGTTTGTGAAAAATCGATTAGTGGGTCATTTTAGGATAACTACGGGTCAAGCTAATTGACCCGTGTTATCTAAAAAATGGCTAAAACAATTTTGACTAAATTTTGTATCCTACCGATTTGGTGTACGAAAAGACTATGGGGCTGAATCACATGTTCAAGAAAATTCAATTAGTGGGTTATTTTGGAGTCACTGCTGGTCAAGGTAATTTTATCTTATCTAATAAATGGCTTTAAAGATTTTGACTAAATTTTGTGTCCTACCTTTCTGGGATACAAGAAGACCATTTGGCTCGGTCACATGTTCGACAAAATTCGATTAGTGGGATATTTGGGGGTCACTATGGGTCAAGCTAATTTTATCTAAAAAATTGTTCTAACTATTTTGACTAAATTTTGTATCTTACCGTTTTGAGGTACGAAAAGACCATTGGGCTGGGTCACAGGTTTGAGAAAATTCGATTAGTGTGTCATTTTGGGTTCACTACGGGTGAATGCATTCCATTGTGACTGAAGGTTGCGACAGTTGTTGAAGAGTTGACAGTTAATGAAGTTGCAATGTGGCCAATATTTCGCCAACTTTGCTAAGTTTGGTGAAAGTTTTGCGACATTGGCAAGATTTAGCATGAAAATCGACTTTCAAGATTACTAATGCCAAAGCACATGCTTACCATAAAATGAAAGAATGTGTTAAGTTTTCGAATTTTCGCAAAATTATGACGACATTTGGCGAACAGATAGGTTTTCAGAATCTAAAGGAATTTTCTAGAAATTCCCACAGACGGCGAGGATAAATGATTCAACCAATCAGAGTCTAGAACGTTCTAAAAAACAGAATTTAACCAATCAGGGTACATAAAACTGATTGCTATATGTTGCACAGAGAATTTATTGTTATATCGTGTTGTACACAAAGATAATTTTAACGAGCATAGCTCGATCTTCCCAGATGGTTGTAAATAACTTAAAGTAGAACTTTTTAAAAATAGCAAAACATTTTTGCCAGTGCCATGTATAAATGCATACTTTTGGAAATTCTTCTGGGAATCTCAAGTTATTTCTCATAAGTGTTATTTTTCAAAGTAACGTAAATCAAAATCACCAATCATAAACATTTAAAAAATTTTTTTTGATATTATCTCATAAATGATTACTTTATGAGTGTTAAACTACGAGAAATTAATAACACAATACCTCTTTAAATTTCAACCAAATTGATTTTCTATGTAATGTAAATCTTAATGTGGCAGTTCAATTAAAAGTGACACATGCAGAAAGATTCATTATTTTATTATTTACGTTTAATAGAGGCTGCGAAAAGGATTCTAAATCCCAGTAGTTAGCCTCTTATTAATAGAGCGGCTAACTATTGGATAAAAGAATCAGGTAAGAAGTTTTTCTTTTATCAAAACCAACGGCTTTACATGCATGGTTGAAATATGGCAAGTGGTATTTATGTACCAATTAACATTAGGAGAAATTATACTTTTGGAAATAATTTAAATATTACTAAATTAAGTCACAATTTGAATAAACGTCATTTTTGTACTGCATTAGGTGAATGTGAGACTTTAAATTATGCAAAAATTGTCATTGGAATGCATGTGAATCCACATCCTTCCAAGAAAACAGATACAATGTAGTCTATTTGGAAACTCTGCTTATAAGCTATCGTTTACTGGAAGAATTTTTAAAATCAGTTCAGTAGTTTCAGAATTTATTTTCTATAAAAATCAAACTTTTCTTTTTGCAATATTAATGTACCTTTATGCACAATAAAAATAAAAACACCGAGAAATAATAAGTGGAAAAACATTAGTTTACTATATTTAATTGGCATTTGTGTATGGCTAAAGGCTGAATATGAAATACTTCCTTTCTTTATTGGAAATCATGTTTATTTATTACTATCATTTGAATTAATTATAATGTTTGCTCGTACCTATGTTTATCGCACTGCTCAGAAAAGTTGTTCTTAACATGATATAAAAACTATTTAATTTTCCTTTTCTTTTAAATTAAAAAGACAAATATTGTTTTTGTGCTTCTATGTCTTAGTTATTTATATACCAAATTTAAAGTTTCTAGACTGACATTTTTTGAGAAATCATAGTAAAAATATAACTGTAGAACGTTTTCTTCCCATTTCATTTATTTGAAAATCTTTAAAATAGAGGCATCTTTAAGAGCATCACGTCCCATAGAAATTTGCATGTCAAATTTAAAATTTCTATCCTCGACAGTTTGGGAGTAAAATCATAATTATAGAGCGCTTTCCAATAGTTTCTTTCTTTTAAATATCAAATACTTTGATGAATGTTCTTAATAAGCATTTATGTCTATCCATCACCATAAGGAGTTTCCTTAGTCTTAAAGGATTCAAAGTAAATGGGATTTTAGAACATTTTTCGTTCTATCAGGTTGTTTGTACAGAGATAAAATATAGCCTATTTTTAAGTGAAGAACGGCATCATTTTTATCCCAGGACAAGATTTGAAATCGTTTCTGTAGTACAAAAGAATTCGTGATTTTAAACCTTATCTATTCATTTCACTCTTTTAAATTTCGAATATGTTAGAATATGATCTGCCAGCGCATTTACATCTTAAAAGTAAAAGCCATGTCAAATTTCATGTATCTAGCAATCATCCTATCAACTCCAAATAAATCATAATCACAAATTATCATGTGTTTTGCATTCCTGGGTGACAGTGTTATCCTGAAAAAAATTTTGGATTTGGTTTAGTGGGTCAAAAATAATTTGGATTTTAGAACTTTTCTATTCATTTCCCTATTTTAAATTTAGTTTTTTGTTTAAGAAAAAGCTACTGTGTGTGAGCATTTGCGACGTAAAAGTAACTCCGGTGTCGAATATCAATTTTCTATCCCTATTAATTCTAAATAAATCATAATTTAGAATCATAAATATACCGATAATTTCAATTTTTATAGAAACCATTCTTTGTGAGAGTTTACATCTTAAAAGAAACCACCATGCAAAATTTGAAGTTTCAAACTCAACAGTATCACAGAAATTGCAATTTTAGAAAATTTTTAGTTCCTTTTAAATTTCGAATATTTTAGAAACTGTTCGGGTACGATCAGACCACTTACACATTAAAAAGGTTATCCATGTCTAATTTCAAGTTTCTATTGTAAAATTTATAAAAAAACCCATAATTCAGAACAATTTCCTTTCACATTCTAAATTTCCAATTTTTTAGAAACCTTTCTTAGCCGGCCATTTATGTCTTAAAATTAACCACCAATTCAAATTTTAAGTTTCCAACACCAAAACTATCACAGATTTCGAAACTTTAGAATGTTTGTCTGGTCTTGTACCTTTTGAAATTTTTTTTTTTTCAGAAACTATTTTGTACTAGCGTTTACATATTAAAAATGACAGAATTGGCAATTTTTAAATTTCTATCCCTAGTAATTCCATATAAATCGTAATTTAGAATGTTTTTAGAATGTTCACAGTTTTTTTTTTCATTTTCTAAAATTCCCCTTTTTTTTAATTGTCCTGATGCAGAATTTACGTCTTAAATGTAACATCGGCCACATTAAAATTAATTAAAACCAACAAATTTATTTACTTTTTATACTCAAAAACATTAGTTTATTTACCCTGTTATTCAAGCCTTATAATTTTAGAAAAAAATAAAAAATAAAAAATTAATTCTTGCCTTTTAAAAAAATTGTCATCAATTAACAAAAAAAATAGGAAAAATGGCGATTTGACCTTTATCTTGAAATAAATGGCTGATTACTAATTCAATAAAAATACCCACAATTCTTTGGTGATGGTTTATGAGTTATGAAAGATGGCTGCATATAACCAAATTGTAATATTTCATTTAGAACCAAAAATAAGATATTCATAAGGCATTTTATCTCAATGTGGCCGACTATTGGTACGTTTACCCTATATTAAGTTTCAAACCATTCGGTTGGGTAGTTTTTGCACTGTTATCTGCAGACAGATGGACAGACCAGATGATGATTATAGGTGCTACATATTTATATAGTTATGAACACACCTAATAATGGACAAAAAGAAACTGTATCAGTAATTTCGGGTCAAATTAACTTTTCAATGGGAGTTTAAATTATAACAGCCAACATTCAACAAATAATGATGACAATCATGGTAAAATTTTGGTTAAAAAGGCACTTTAAAAAATACACAAAAAAGTTAGTTCAACTTACATAAAGTGTGTCAATGTATTGAATGTATTATAATGTAATGCAACTATTGCAATGCATTAAGTGTAAATTTTAAATTATGCCCTATATATTTTTTAATGTAGATTAAAATTAGAAAATTAGTTTAAAATGTTACATTTAAGACAGCTAACATATGAAATCATAATAAATACTTAATGAAACTATTTGCAAAAGCTTAGTGCATCAATTCACCATATAATGTGAGAAAATTCAAATATATAATTCAAAACAAAAAAATTGATTAATTATGTACCATATATATTGAGAAATCCAAAAGCTAAGTATGAAAATGAAATTTTCAATAAAAGTTGCAAAATGTAAACACATACTTAAGTGTATTAAAAATACAAACTTTTCCAAATCAAACAGAAATCATATAATATTTTAACAGGATAATAGCAATATTTAAAAGAGTCATAGAGGGGGGAAATTACTGGTTTTTGCAGTCGTCCACTAACATACAATGTCTGCCAATCTAATAAATCTTCAATCAGATGATTAGTACTGATAACACCATATTTTACTACCTGAAAAGAAAACCTATTTTATAACAAAAGTATAAACTCCAATGATCCATTTTTAATACAAAATAAGAACATGATCTGGCAAACTATTATATGTTTAAAATGGTTGATTTTAAAATAGACTTCTTGAAATGATGAAAATATATTCAATTTTCTTTTCTTTAAATAAACTGGTGAAATAACACATACCCACAAAACATTTATCAAAATAATTATACATTCAATCTTGCTTAAAATAAACTAAAATTCACAGTATTATATTTGATAGCTCGTGTTCTGGGCCTTATTTATATTCCTTAGTAGAATACTTTATAGGAAATACTACTCATAAAATATTGTCTGATTCATATGGTGAATAGATGTTTTAAGAAAAGAGAATTAAATTCATAAATTAAAAGAACTACAATTGAATCCATTTGGACACTACACTGTTAACTAGTATTTTAAAAACACAAATTGCACAAATTGTGCTTATTAGTTGCTAAAATCAGTGTAAAAATTGTTTTAAACTCATAAAAGAGCTAAAATCCTACATGTTTCGGCTTTAAACTTAAAGCCATCATCGGGGAAGAGGTTTGTGTTGTTCCTCTTCCCCGATAATGGCTTTAAGTTTAAAGCCAAAACATGTAGGATTTTAGCTCTTTTATGAGTTTAAAACAATTTTTACACTGATTTTAGCAACTAATAAGCACAATTTGTGCAATTTGTGTTTTTAAAAGAACTATTTTGCAATGCTTGTCAAAAGTAATCTTAATTTTCATCAAACAACCAAATTCATACATGTTTGAAAACTTTCTTTGTATAAATACAATACATTACTTAAAAATTTTAAATTCCAGATAAAATATTAAAGTTTTTGAATTTATATACATATATTGTGCAAATTTCCAAAAGAAGGAAATTTCCTTTGGAAGAAGCGAATGGCTCCTAAACCCAAAAAATTAAGTGGCCACATTGTGAAACAAAGGCATAAAAACAAGTATTTCTATGGGAAAAAAACTAAATGAAAAAGGTCAGGAATTCAAAGAGAAAAATAATTTATTTAATATATACACATGTACAACAAAACATAGACTAATTACATCAAATGTGTATATTTAATTTAATCATAAAATTCTTTAAATTTGAATATTAAGTATACAATACAGGACCCATTACCCAGAAACCTCGGGACAGAAGGCTTTCCAAATTTTGGAATTTTCTGGATTTCAGGTCCTTTTAACGTTTAGAATCCCTCCCCCCCCCCCCCACCTCAAAAAAAAAAAAAAAAAAAAAATTACACGACACCTCCATGATTTTTTTACGCGACCTCCTGACGAAATTCATGATATTTTGACAAAATTCACGATTGTTTCCTCGACCAATTAATGAAATTTGTGATTTTATTCCACGATGTTCCATGGAATAAGCAATTATTTTCTGTAATTGTTCGATGAAATTGATTTTTTTTTTCTGCGACCAAATAACGGAATTCGCGATTTCATCAGCGACTGACTGATGAAACGTACCTATAGCAAGCGATTGACAAAATTTGAGAAATTTTTTTGTGCACTTGTTTGACAAAATTATCGATTTTTTTTCCACAACCGATTGATGAAATTTACAATTTTTTTATGTGACCCCTTGACAAAATTCACAATTTTTTCTGTGATTGTTTGATACAATGTGATTTTTTTCTTTGATCATTTGACGAAATTTGGGATTTTTTCCCACGATCATTCAAAGTGACAAGCAGCATATAGATTATAATATCTATATGTGTGAAATTAACATACATGTTCCATGGAATAAGCAATTATTTTCTGTAATTGTTCGATGAAATTGACCTATAGCAAGCGATTGACAAAATTTGAGAAATTTTTTTTGTGCACTTGTTTGACAAAATTATCGATTTTTTTTCGTCTGGACAAAATGACAAAAATTACGATTTTTTTCCCACAACCGATTGATGAAATTTACAATTTTTTTATGTGACCCCTTGACAAAATTCACAATTTTTTCTGTGATTGTTTGATACAATGTGATTTTTTTCTTTGATCGTTTGACGAAATTTGGGATTTTTTCCCACGATCATTCAAAGTGACAAGCAGCATATAGATTATAATATCTATATGTGTGAAATTAACATACTTAAACAGTAACAAAGTTTTAAACTTTTAAATAAAACAGGCCCAGTTGGTAGATTGGCTGGTAAGAACATAAACCGGAAGACATGTTCAGTCAGAATAAAGAGTTCCAGAATAATGGCTACTGTATGGAAATGAGATGAAATGCAAAGGCTGATATTCAAATAAAGTTCAGAAAAAATAGGTTGGAGATAAACACACTGTTATTAAATGTAATTCAGCAAATCCAATTTCGTACAGCATGAGGTGAAAGACATTAGATTCTAGCTCACAAGCTTTCATAGTAAACACAAAATGATATTTGATGATATACATAACCCCTTGCCTGTGTCACCCGAATCCAGTTCGAGACACCCAAACAAGCCATATTTGGAATGCCCAAACTGATTTTGGGGAGGCGAAAAATCAATGATTCTGTTACATTAGTTCTATTTCCTTTTTCAAATGTGTAATGTATTTAATTTACTATTTTTACAATAGATAATAGTTGAGTAAAGTTTGACTATAAACACTTAATTTTTCTCATGTATGTGAAAATATTAAATATAGTAATTATTTAATTTAATTTATTATTATTTTTTTAATATAAAACAACCTATTTCTAATATTTTTTATTGGTGCAATGCATAAAATTAAGGAGAGAAAAAATGTTTCAATTTTTCATATATCTTTCTCAAAAATATTCCACAGGCCAGGGGTTAATAAAGCTTCAATATGATAAGACTTAAAAACACTTTAAAAATTAATTTACACCAAACAGAATTCATACTCACAAAACATGTAAACCAGCCATTAGCCAAGTTACTTTATTATTTTTCCCTTTATCAAGGAAAACAGAAGTGTGATCTTTCTGACAAAACATGGCATATTTATATGGCTCAGTAATGAGTATGTGTGAAACGCCTACCTAGAGAACCAATTATGAGCTGCTACTGGGGTCGATACAAAACGATGAATCGATAGAGCAGATTCAAAGTGACTGAATTCATATGCCACCAACTAGCGGAGAAAAGATCATTACTAGAAATTTAAATTAGAACTGAATTGATTGCGATGTATTTTATTGGATGTTCAGTAATGAAATGGAAGAGGAAAATGGTAGAATGTTTTAGCGAAGTTAAATAAAACATGTCCAGAGTATAAATAGGGCTTTTAAAGATTGGATAAAGCTTAATTTAGGTAACTTACTATTATATTATAATGTATTATTGTATATTAATATAAATATGTCAACTTTAATATGATGATAAAATAAAGCTTTATTAATAGACGGATGAATGATATATGAATGCGTGGGTTGATTAAAATAAAGATAATAAGGATAAAAGAGGTGATGAGAACCAAATATTTTAGTAGGTTCATATCACAAAGAAATTCACGATTTGTTCCACGATCGATTTTTTAATTTGTGATTTTTTTCTACAGTTATTTACAAAATTCTCGGTTATTTTCTACAATTGTTTGACAAAATTTTCGCTTTTTTTTCAGCGACCATTTGACTAAATATGTGAATTTAGCAATTTATCTTCAGAGATTGTTCAACGAAATTCCCGATTTTTTTTCTGCAACTATTTGACTAAATTCTTTTTTCTCTTCTGTAACCGATTGAACAATTGATTATGAAGAATTCGGTCAAAAGTTAATAAATGGCAGAAGAATTACATGCCCATATCTTGTGTCTCCCTCAAAGAACATAGCTGAATATTACCCTACACCCTAGCTACAAATTGAATCAGTGGGAACCAAAAATTCTCTTCTCGACATACAAATTTTTCTTTGTCACTGGCTAATTGCATCATGCTGCCGCCACGACTTCATTTGTGCTGCACATCAATGCATTTTTTAAATTTTAATGATTCTGTGGTAATTGCTGATTGATTTTTAAAAAAAACAAGGACAGAGGAAATATGCCAAAAATCGGAAAATTGGCATCCCTGATTTTTTAAAGGATTTATTAAGGATTTTTTAAATTGCTATGGGGACAGTAAATTATTGCAATTTTCGTTACTAATCGCTGATTTTCCCATTTTGTTATTGCGACTCTTTGATGAAATTAGTGATTTTTTTTTTCCCGGGTCTAGACTAAATTTGTGATTTTTTTCATAAGCGATTGGGGAAATTCACGTTTTAATTCTGTGACTAATTGATGAAATTAGTTATTTTTTCCATGACTGATTAACGAAATGCGCAATTTTTTTTCACACAACTGATTAATGAAATTCACAGTTTTTTCTGTGATCGATTGGTGAAATTCGTGGGTTTTTTCTCAACTGCTTGATGAAATTTGCAGTTTTATTTCGTGATTATTTGAAGAAACTCGGAATTTTTTTTCCCCCATGATCAATTGACGAAATTCCTGAATTTTTTCCGTAACCGATTGACGAATTTCACAATTTTTTCTGCAATCAATTGATGAGATTTGTGGGGTTTTTTCTCGACTGATTGGGGAAATTCAGGGCTTTATTTCGTGACCAATTGAGGAAATTCCAAAGTTCTTTTATGACCAATTAGTGAATTGATTTTGTGGAAATCTGCTAAAAATAGAAAAAAATAAATAATAATAATTCAAGGAATTCCACTAATTCATGGAAGAATTGCATGCCAATATCTAGTGTTTATTCTACCTGTAAGAACATATCTGAATAATCCAGAGCTACAAATTTAATGAGTTTGACCCAAAATTGTTATCTTTCCGGCACAAATTTTTCTACATCGCAGACTAATTATGGTATGCTGCCCGCTGAGTTCACTCGTGTGACATACCATGTGGAATGAATACCAATGCGCTGCATAACATCAAAATCACAAAGGAGAAAGATTAAAACATGAGCAGAAAAAACAACATGAAAATGGATTGAAGAAAAAAACAGTGATCTACTTTCTGCTGTAATATTATTTGAAACAAAGTGGGCCATATCCAAACACATATTTTAATGACTCAAGAAAAATTACACCCAGTTACGTGGTAGAAGGGTGTTTGTAAGCCAGTGACATACCAGATGAATTCTATGGATACATTGAAATGTTTTTCAGCTGTACTTCCAGTTCTGCCTAATTCATTTATATACTATAATTTTAAAACCATAAAATATTTATGATAAGTAAGGATGTACTCTTAAAAAATTATTAAATACTGGAATTATTAAACAGTTGAAAAATTCCATTTAATAAACCAATTTCCACTTGTTTCGAGATCAAGGGGTTATAATAACTGATAAGGAAATTAGCTGGGAAAATGTTTGCTCAATACAATAGAAGTGATTTTAAATAAAATTAGAAAGTTAAGTTAGATTACAGAAACAAATAATGAATTTTAATTAGAAAGTACTGATTAATAAAGAAGCAATTTCTAGTTGTGATGGATTAGATCAGAATCAGATTATAGTCAACTTATGCAGTTTTCTCTTAGAATGTGACAACTTAGTGAGTTTCTTCATCATTTAAGCTAACATTGTACCAACTATGTTAATAATAAATGTCAAGTTGCCAGAGTAGTCAAATTATCCAGGCATAAGAAATATCACAGTTCCACTATATAAATAAATTTTTTGCAAGGCTCCAAAATTATTTACAAGCTTTATATTACTGAAATAACCTTAATTACTAGTTGCATACTGAGAACAAGTAAATGTGGCCACAAAACCTTACACTAAGTATAAAATACATAATATGAAACAACAAGCAAATCATTTGAAACTGAAAATATCTACACATTCCCTTTGCAACTTTATAAATTGATGTTTAATTAAACCAAATCAGCTTCAGAAAATAAATGCAATACATTTTACTTTAACTTATTGTAAGCAAATTACACACATAATACATTTTAGAAGCAATATATAAAGATTGTATAAACATATATTTTAGAATAAAAAATGCATTTACAATATACTAGACATAGCTGTGTATACTTAATAAATTTTCTCGGTCAGTTTAAACTAATAAGTCACATAAAAATATTTTTTCAACAAGAAGCTTTCTGTTAAAGTAGCAAACAAAATTATAATTTTATTTTAACACACATGTAACGTGCTAAGCTTATTATATATAATTTTGTGAAACTTAAATGTTTTACTAGAAACAAATAAAACAAAATATTAAATTTGACTTCTTGGACATGCTAAATTATAAGAAAAGTACTAAATAATTTAATTTTTGCTTCATTACCTATACTAGGGGATCCAAGATCAAACACAGGATTTCCAAGGTTATAGAATATATGTGAAAACCCCCCTTTTTTTTATTGAAAAAACTAATAGATGTTTTACATTTAATATACTACTTTTTTACATTGTCCAATAACACCACCCAAAAGCATTTTTATATACAAAATATCAATTATGTATTCAAATAAAAATTTGAAATTCATTAAAAGTGATATTTTCATATTAGCTGCATGCCAATCAGTTAATAGCCAAAGATTTCATTACTTACAACAGGCTTTTTTACTTTGATAATTTCAGTGGGTTAGGTGTGTAGTTCAATTACATATCTGTTAAGCTTTAGTAATACAATGAATAACAGTTTGGCTGAATATTCAGCCTATTCGGCTGCTGAATATTAATTCAGAAATTCTGATTTAAAACAAAATACTATATATCAATATCTTCATACAGTTCTTATTAAACATACTGAGCATTAAAGATATTTAAATTAGTTTTAAACATTTTATTGAAACTAAACAAAAGCCTTTAAATAGTAAAATATTTTATAAGAAAAAGCTTAGAATGATTATTACAATGCACTTCAATTTTTAAGATGCTTTTAGTTATTAGATAGTTTGAACAGCTTTATTATTTTATTTTGATATTAAAACATTTTGTTCACAAGGTTTACTAAAGATTATAATTGCTATTTTAAATCTAATAATAAAATCAGAGTACAAATATAGCATTATATATTGATATTACATTATTATGTTTTGCCAATTAAGTAATGCTTTTTTATTTAGCTATTCTGAAATTGTCTTTTATAATTTTCATTCCCTTTGATAACATTTTATTTCTAATTTTTATGCATCAAACAAATACATTTCCTGAAAGATATTCTCTTATCTCTTTTCTAGCTTCACAAAGTTTTATCTTTAATTAAACCAAAACAAACATTCATCTTAGAAACAACCCCTTTCCCCAGGGGTGCAAAAATCTAGACACCAATGGGCAGATTCCCATCACCAAATTTTATTAGTATTCTTCGTCAAATTTTATTAGTATACTTCGCCTAAATTTTATCAGTATTCTCATTAGGCAAAGAATGCTGAAAATTTAGTGGTGGGAATCAGCCCATTGGCGCCTAGATTTTTGCACCCCTGCCTTTCCCTTACATTTTTTCTTGCCAACCATTTCAATTAGTATAATCTTTCACACTATTCCAAATTTCTTGACAACAACAAGAAAACACCAACTTCTATTCTAAACTGCAATACAAGTAACAAAAGCAATTTCAACAGACAGGGAGATTCCTTTCCTGGATTAGTACAATAGTCCTTTCTTTTTCTTCCTTCTTAGGAAAAGGGAAGGGAAGTGCAAAACAGTATTCTTATCTATTCTCTGAAACTCTGGATTGCACTGGCCAGTACCAATGTACTTGGAAGCTAAAGGTGAAATCATTTGGTGCACATTTCAGTTGATACTAGTGCTTATGGTATTGATGATAGTCCACTGACAGACTAGTGTCTCAATATAGCTCTGCTCCCTACAGAGATTTTTCGCTATGCCTCTTGGCTCTAGAGTTGGTGCTAGTTATTTCAGGTTGCTGCATTTAAAAGACGAAGCTACGGATACAGAGGAAGAGCACTTTGCAAAACTTTGTTTTGGTCGGGTGATTCAACAAAGATTTCATGCACACGTTGTGATCAAGTATTCACAGAAAAAAGAAATTTTATCAGCACATAAGAAAATTTCATCTGAATGAAAACATAGACTTCCAAAAAGGAAAACGGATTCAATGTTCAATATGTAGATTAGGGTGGTCACAAGAAATGAATTTTCGAATTTTTTCGGGGGACCCCCCTAAATGTTGCCAATTGGCTGAAAATTGAGATTGGCAAAGTTTCAGCTCATTCGGATAATGTTAACCCGTGCCTCATTGAGGTCAAAGTTTTGAAAAACCACGATTTTTTGCAAAAAATTATAGTTTTTCCTTCATAAAATGAATACAAAAGAACCTAGAAACCTAATTCTGGTCTCATTTCATAAAACATGTTTTTGCATTGAAGAACCAAACATCTTTTTTTTTGTAAAAAATTATAGTTTTAAAAATATACAGCATTATTTAGAACCAAACATGATCCTAATTCTCAAAATTGAATTTTTATGAAAATGTGTAAAAACATTGTAACATTCCATCTGCTTTTAGATTTTTATTTCTTTATTTTTTCATTTTGTACATAAAAAAGGGTTTAGTTAAAAAAAAAATCCAAAGTAAATGAGAAAAATCGAAATTTAAACTGGATGAATTATAAGAAATAAAGAGCAAAGTATTAAAATGAGAACAAATAATGTTTAAATGCATTTCATTATTAAAGTTGCATTATTAAAAACGAATCATTATAAAAGAAATAAAATGGTATCACTTACAATTATCACATGAAGGTGGTAATGGCGATAATGTGGCTTTTGAAGAGTCTGGAAAAAATTTTCTGCATTCAGATACAATTTGTAACAGAAACATCTTTTGTTCTTAGTCTTTCATTAAACAGGAATTGAAGTCTTGGATTAATTTCACTCCCTTTTCAGCTGCGTCATTGACAACCTTAAAACCATTCACTATTTTTTTTCTTCTTTCAAATAATGTTTATTTTCACACCATACATCGGGATCAGTATTTAAAAATTGCATATTAATCTCAAATCTCCTAAAAAATTTACAGTTTGAGATGAAAAAAAAAATAGACTTCTTTGTGCAATAAAGATATTACATCATTATCACACACATCTCTTACATCATTATCATCATTTTCTTCTTCAAATGACATTAATTTTTCAGCCATACTTATTTTGACTGTTTTTTCCAAAGTATCACCGAAAAATGAAAATGCAAGATACCAAAGATCATTTTAGAAAGCGTTTTGTCTGCAACCTGTTAATCAATTTTTCTGTAGTCAACAAATGATTTTAATAATTGTAGTTTTTGATTGGGAGCCAAAGTCGGAGTGGGATCATTGAACCACGCTTTTACATATATATTGATTATAAACAAACAAACGTCTCAAATATGTTAATGATAATTGATCCCTGAAAAGATATGTTTTGAGAGAATAAATGGCCTTAGTCATCCATCTGGCGTGATGAATAGCACCAGGTGCTCTGAAAAAAAGTCTATTGGTGGAATAAGTACTATAAAAATACACCTGAGGAACACCTATTAACTGTTCTTCATCCCTACAACTAATTAATACTGCTATCCTCACTACATTTTCTTTATTCAAAATACATGGAAATAGTTTTCCATCCCAGTGAACAAGTTTCCTCTAAATCGGAATTTTTAAATCTATTTTTTATGAGCTCAGTTCTTTGTTTTCGAAATTGTTGTCTGCAGAGTCTTATTACACTTCTACTTAAAATTAAAGTCTCTGGATTATGACCTAATGTATCTGCAGTAGCTGAAATTATTCTAAGCGTCTCTATCAGATATGCTACAGTAAAGACAATTTTTCTGTAATAATCTCTTTAGTTCCTCGTGAGTACTTTATTTTCTTCCAATCATAGTGAAAGGAGGGGTGCATTTGATGATTGCCGGGTGTCGGAAGGTTTCATCGATGCTAAAAATAGACTTCTTAATGATAGAAAGAAACAAAAATTACCTTGTATTAAAAAGAGAGTTTCAGAGGTTTGTGTTAAATGCACTTTAACTGAAATACAAATTAAGGAGCTTCTTCTTTCAAGACACAAAACTAGATACCTAATAATTAACTATAATTCATGAAATTTCTTTTTAAAATTATAAACAAAAATGTTTTTTTATTGTCTTTTAATGTAAAAAATACAAAAAAGTGGTCAGACGTAATTAGAATTATTCTGATGCCATTTTTCATTTATTTTTCAAAAATACAGATTTGAGGATATAGATCACAACTTGACCTTAAAAAAATGCTAAATGTCATAAAATATAAGTTTTGAGGAAAGAAAAGTTCAAGGCAACAACATTTTTTATCAAATAAGACAAGAATCAGGTTTTTAGGACAAATGGTTTTCACTTCATGAAGGAAAAACTGCAATTTTTCACCAAAAATCGCAATTTTTCAATAATTCAACCTCGATGAGGCACGGGTTAATATTATTCAATTGAGCTGAAACTTTGCCAATATCATTTTCTAATTAATCGGCAAATTTTAGGAGGGTCCCCCGAAAGATAAGTTGAAATCTTCAAATTGTTATAGACACATGAATTTTGTAAGACAGGTACATCCTGAATAGTAATCATGCTTAAGTACCCCGTTATTAAAAACTTCAAGAGATGGTGGTTTAAAGCCCCCTCCTCCATTCCTCTGACAAAAAAATAACATTTTTGATTATGTGCCTTGAAATAGTCATAGGGTTGGGTTGGGTTGGGTTGATTTTTGACGGCCGATTATCTACACATGGGATATAGGCCCAGGGGGAGTGCCCTTCGTGGGGGTCTTTCTAAGGGAACCTAACCCGTATTTACGCATGGATAAATCCACGGCTCGAAGAAAACCACGAAAACTCCGAATGATTAGGCCGATGGGCGCGAATGGGATCGAACCCAGCACCTCCCGTCTACCAGCTTCGAGAGCACAACCTCTCAGCCACTGGTGGGGCTGAAATAGTCATAGACACTTGAAATTTGTATGCAGGTAGTAAATGCTTAATACTACACATGCTATGACAATTTGAAGGCTGACAAACAAGTGTTACCTTTTTGTCAGCGGGTGGGAGGCTACCCTCTTTAAACCGCACCCGTTGAAATTTCCAAAATCAGAGTATTTAAGCATAATCACTATTCAGGTTCTACTTGTATCCAAAATTTCTAGTATGACTATTTAAAAAACAAAATATTATTTTTTTGTCACAGGTAGGGGGAGACCATCTTCTCTTGAATTTTTCAATAAAAGAGTACTTAAGTATGATTAATATTCAGGATGTACCTGCATACAAAAATTCATATGTATATGACAATTTGAAGGAACATAATCAAAAATGTTTTCTTTTTTTTTTTTATCAAGGGGTGGAAGGGGCTCCCTTGAGCCCCCACTTGTTGAAATTTCCAAAATCGTAATATTTAAGTACTATTCAGGTTCTACCTGTGTCCAAATTTTCTAGAGTCTATGACTATTTGAAGACTCAAACAAAATTATTATATTTTTTCTCGCAGAGGGGGCAGGGAAGGGGCAGACAATCTTCTCTTGAATTTTTGAATAAAAGAGACCTTAAGTATGATTAATATTCAAGATATACCTGCATACAAAATTCATGTGCGTATGACAATTTGAAGGTATATAAAATTTCTAGTGTCTATGACTATTTGAAGACTCAAACAAAAATATTATTTTTTTGTCACAGGTAGGGGGGGAGGGGATATCTTCAGATGAATCTTTCAAGAAAGGATACTTAAGCATGATTACTATTTAGCTCTGCTGCCTATGGAATTCGGTTCAAAATGCCGACTTTGACAGTATTTCAAATACAGAGTTTCTACATAAGAACATCTGCTAATTTCATGAATTTCCAAACAAAAATGAATTAAAAAATGTGTCAGAAAGTAGCTTCTTTGAATTTGAGAATAGCCTTAATAAAAGTAGCATTTTTGGGAGGAGGGGGATAATCAGGGGCCAATGATAAATTTTGAGGTTTGTTTACTATACTCCTATAGAAGAAATATGTGACTGAATTGATATTATTTATTAAAATACAAAAAAAATTCAGCAAACTGTTTTATATGCTACGATTTCTTATTCTTCACCAAACTAGCAATACGTAGCCATATCTAGCTTCAATTGCTCATCAGGCTGATTTCTCCATAGGAAGCAAAGCTATATAGAGACGCTAGTCACTGACAGGAGAGAAAATGAATACTGTGGTTAACCCTTTCAAGGGCGGCGATATGTTTATGAAACCATTTAAGTTTAATTCCCAAATGCCACAAGGGCACCGGAATTTTTGTATAAAATATTTCTTTTATTATTCATGTGAAATATAGCTTGCTTCATTTTTTCAAATAAACTTCTAAATAAATTCCGGTTTCAATCATTCATTTCAACATATTAGCAATGGAAGAGCTTTGCCCCTGAAAGGGTTAAGAGAAGTGTAGTTTGGGAATTTTTTAATGAACAAGAAAATGATCCTACTAAAGCTAAATGTATAAGTTATGATGCACTTTGTTATCAAGAGGAGGATAGGGAAAAATGCTATAACTTCCCAATAAATCATTTAAAGAAGATCTATCCACTAGAATATGAAACTCTACAAATGAAGAAAGTATGTTCATCACAACATTAACAGAACCAAATATTAATCATGGAATAAAAAGAAAACAGCCAACTTTGGAAGAAGTGTTAACAAGAAAAAAAAATTGAGACATAAATGATACTCGATCTGTTGAGCTACACAGAGCAATAGGTCAAATGATAGCCATTGATAATCAACCATTTTCTTTTTTAGAAGATGTGGGATTTATCAATTTGCCTTGTTATGGAGTACCCAGCAGAGAATAATTTAAAGTAACTGTGCTACCACAGATTTACAAAGAGTGTAAAGAAAGTGTTAGCTCCCAAATATGTAATGCGGTAGCTGTTTCAGTTACATCAGATATTTAGACTTTTGCTGTAAATAATCATAGTTTTATCCGTTTTACAGGTCATTGAATTGATGACGATTTTACATACAAACATGCACGAAACATTTCTCAGGTTCCCACTGTGCTGATGATATTAGCAGAATGATAAAAAATGCAATAAATTAATGGGATTTAAATGAAAAGTTACACCTTGTTTTGCGGGATAGTGGTTCTAATATTGTTAAAGGAATAGAAGTAGCCAATTTAAGTAGTGAGTCATGCTTTCTACATACTTTACCGTTAGTAGTATCAGATGCCCTAACTTCACAAAGAGTTGTTAGTGATATAATTTCAACAGGTAAAAGAATTGTGACTCATTTCAATCATTCATTACTTGCCTGATCTAGACTTTCAAAAATTCAAGAAAATGATCTTAAACAAAAAAAGAAGGTATTAATCATAGTTCATACACTTGAGAACAAATAAAATTCAAGCACTATTCAAGGACTGTTTAGATACATGCACTATTCTATTACATGCATTAAAATGACTCTAGAATAACACATAAGGGAAAGTCACCATGTTGATTGTCTATTTCAAATAAAACTTGTTATATCTTTAAAAACATTTATAAAAGGCATTTTCAAGACACATATTATTAAAGAAGTTTTAAAGAATAAAATATTTTAACTCAGTAAGATACCATGGAAAGACATTTCATATATAATAAAAAGTTAAGAAAAGAGAGCTTGATCTGTTTTTCATTAAGTGAAAAAAAAAAGAATATAATATCACTACAAGAGTAGAAGTCAGTAAACTAGTTAAATTTCAGCAGTTTTGAACATTCCTTAGGAGGGCATTTCCATGAAAAAGTGGACATGAGGGTTGAAATTTCAAATGTCTTTTATTACTGCAAATAATATATCAAATTAAAGGTAAAAATATGACGCATATGAAATTACAGAGAACTAAGCTCTAAAAATATTTTTTTTATAATTTATCTAGGCTCAAAGTTGGAAAAATTTGAAAAACTTTCAGCCTGTAAAATAGGGTATTTTCATTCTGCCAGAAGCAATATTTAAAACAGCAGCATTTTCCATATACGTGCATATATTGCTATTTGTGACCTTTGTGTACCTTTTAAAACACTTAATTTTTCAAAAAAATTTAAAAGACCCGATTTTTAATACAAATATATTTACACTGTCTCTCTGTCACACCCGTCACAAAAAAGATGCTTAAGTTATTATACAAAATGCATTTTTCCATTAAAATACATGAAACTTTCGGAAAGTCTAACTATTGCAAGTCTGAATAACTACAAAATGTTAAAAATTCATTAAATTTTTATTTTGTGTGAAATTTTAGCGTGACGGGTACGACAAAATTCTTGTGACAGGTATGACAACATTTTAAATTGCTTTGAAATATATTTAAATATTTTTTAAATGAAGTGTAAGGTTGAATCATTCTTGTTTCTGAACATATTAAGGCCAATTTGCCAAAAAAGAGAAGATAAATCATGAAATATATATTTGAATTATTTTAGCAAATTGTGAATTGGCAGCAACTTACTTTCTTTTAAGTTAATTCTACTTTGGATTTTTTTAAATGTAAGGCATTGTATGTCTCAGCAGTGAAAATACTAGAAACTAAACACATACTGACAGAAAATGGGAAGGCATCAAGTCCATCGAAGGCATCAAGTCTTATCACCACTTTAACATAAGTAGTGATAGTACTATCCTTTTGATGGGAAAAACTGCCAAATCAACACTGAGGGAAGTGGCAGTCACTGCTAATTGGGAATCTCCCCCCAGAAAGATTTTGAAAATATCAGATTTAAATATTGGTGATTATCTTTTGGTTTCTCTGGCCAATAGCAAAAAGCGTAATAGCTTGTACTATGCTAATGTCTTGAATATCAACTTCCGTAAGGAAGAAATAAGCTTAAAATATATGCAAGCCAGTGGGCCACACTGGATTTGAGCAGAGGAAGATGACATCTCAATTAAAAAAATGTCTGCTATTGTAAAAAAAGTAGCTCCACCATCACTTATAATGAGTAGGTAGCACTAAAAACCTTAAACTAACTGCATAAATATGTTAGTTTTATTAAATTTCTTTTGTATATTTACTATTGTTGAGTTTACTGTCTATACTGATAACTGTATTTTTTTGGTAAACAACTTTCAAATTGTACACTTTGCACAATGTCACACCCGTCACAGCAGGAAAAAATTCTTATACATTAAAATAATTAAAATTTATTAGGAAAATTACGTATTAAGTTTAATTTGAATCTCTTTCATTGGAAAAAAATTGTTTTAATAATGACACAGTTAAATATTCACAGGAATTTTAACAAATGTGTATGCAAGTAAAAACTCTTGTCCCGAGAGTGTCACACCCGTCACAAGTTTAAATTTTTATCTTAAAAAATATTGAAAGCTATTGAAGTTATATATTTGCTCAATTATCCAAGCATATGCATGGAAAAACATAATTAAAATACTTTTCAGGGATTTCTTAGCTAATTTATTTCCCAAAATATAGATATAAACTCTTAAAATTTTGTCTGGATGTCACACCCGTCACAATGGAATGGCCCAGGAGTCAAATATTAGCATTTGAGGAGTCATACAATTTTTTTCAAGTTATACTTTTTAATATATTTTTTAAAATATTCTCTGAATCTTAAAACCTTATAGCATTTGCACTTATCTGTACAAACATAATTGAAATAAAGATTACATAATTTACTTTTATTTTTAAATATAAATGATTTTTTTTTTTTTTTAAATGAAGTTATAAAAAAGGAATTAAAATGTTGTTATTAGTACAGAAAGCAAAATTCGGGATAGATATAATTTTGTGAAGTTTTTACTGACTAACAAAATCCGTGATTTTTATGAACAACTGACTGATGAATTTTGCAATATTTTCCTACAACCGATTAATAAACTTTACATTTTTTTTTTCAACAACTCATTGACAAAATACAATTTTTTTTTTTTTTTTTTTTTTGTGACCGATTGATAAAACCCGCGATTTTTCTTCCACGTCAAAATGATGAAATTTGTGATATTTCCTTGCGACGAACTGATGAAAATTGCAATTTTTATCATTGACTGGTGGACGAACTTCGTGATATTTTTCAATGACAGACTGACGAAATTCGTGATTTTTTTCCATACATAATTGATGGAATTAGCAATTTTTTTTATGTCAACTATAGATGATATTTGCAATTTTATTCAGCAACTGATTGACAAAGTTCCTTTTTTTCATGCGGTTAACTGATGGAATTCGCAATTTTTTCCATGACAAACTGACAAAATTCACATTTTTTTTTTTTGTATGATTGAAGAAATTTTCAATTTTTATCAATGATCAACTGACGAATTTAATACTATTTTTCCACAACTGATTAACAAAATTTACAATTATTTTCAAAGACAGATTGACGAAAATCGTGATTTTTCCTGTGTGTAACTGACAGAATTTGAGATATATTTTTTTTCTGTTAGCAAAAGACGGACTTTGCAATTTTTTTCTGCGACAGAAAAAACTCTGTTGTGAAAAATAATCTGTGATTATTTTTCGTGGATGTTTTAAAATATGGATTTCGGTATTAACGATATGAAATGTAAAGATAGTGATAAAAATCATGAATTTCATAAATTTATTGTGGGAAAAAAAGACTGAGAAACACAACCGATTGACGAAGTTTCTTTTTTTCTCATGACAAATTGATGAAATTTCCAATTTTTTTAAAAATATAATTGATGAAATTCACAATTTTTCTTTTCCATGAGCGAGTGATGAATTTGCGATTTTTTTCTTATCCGATTGAAGAAAGTCACGATTAACTTTCCACAACAGATTGACGAAATTACATTATTATTATTATTTTTTAATGATCAGTAGACATTGTGTTTCTAAAAAACGTAAAAACTGTTTCGAATCTATTTTTTGGTTAGTATTTTATTTTCTTTGCACAAATTAATTCCAAAATACTGATATTTCGGAATTCTACCAAAATAATTGATTCGTGGAATTCGGTGAAATATAAAAAATATATATTCGTGGAAAAATCACATCACGGATCTGGAATAAGGAATATCGTGGCTTGCGAAGAAACTTAAAATCGTAATTTGACAGGGATTATTTTATTTTTATTTTTTCACATTTTATACTATATTTAACGTACTACCATATTTTATCCTAAATTTCCAGAGAAACTTCGGAGACGTTTTAATCTGTGTAGAGGACATCACGATGTCATCTGATTTTTACAGCGAAGGGAAAGGTGCTAAACAAGGATGAGTAGAGCTTAGCAGCTGGAAAGCTTGGCTCTCAAGCAACCAACCAGAGTCCGCTAATGATAACACTCCCCTTCTGCTTTTCCTAACGTTGGAAGCCTTTCCGCTCATTCACTGTGATTAGTTGTCTTTGAGTCGTGCTTCCCAGCTACTAACGTCTCGTACGTAACTGCTTGGAAGAGAAAATGTAATCTTCAGCAGCGAGCATTCCATTTTTTGAGAGTGAAATAGAATATATATCATTTTTTAAAAATAAAAATGGAAGAGTGTATTCTTTTTTCTTTTGCTTGTTAGAAATTTTAAAATTCAAGGACTATTATTGCATTTTTGAAAAATTTCCACCTTTTAAGCACTTGAAAAAAATTCCAGCTCTTTTCATTCCTGGAAAATGAATATCTTTTTTCCAGCACTTTTTCTATTTTCTCCAAAACGTACAAACCATGTTAATTCAGGATGTAGCAATCTGGTGGAATAGTACATTCTACATGCTACAGCGATTACATGAACAAAAGAAATGCAATTCCTTGTATTCCATACAATTTGGAGGAATCATTAATTTTAATTCAAATCAATGGTTGCTTCTAAAGAAGTGTTTAAGTTTATTAAAACCTTTTGAACAAGTTACAGTAAAAATTAGTTCAACTTATTTCAGAAGTTATTCAAATGGTGGAAACTCTCAAACTTAATCTGTCAAAGTCTGGAGAAGGAAATGAATTTTTTGGTGTTGGAACATTTAAAGACTTCCTGGCTCAAAACACACGATGCATGCTTTAAACATATTCATGATAATGAACATTTTTGCATTTTAACTTTGCTAGACGCTAGACCCCAGGTTTAAATTTGCATTTTTTGATAAAGCTGAACAAAAACATCACATGTTAAATTCTTGACTGATTCTACTTATGACTGCTATCTCAAACAATGAGAATCCTGAAACTGAAACAAATGTGGCAGAAACAAGCAAAGATGTTCATAATGAGTCAAAGGCCACATTTTGGGATTGCTTCATGGAGATCTCAACTACTAACAAAAGCAAAACAGTTAACAAATTTCAGCCACTTAAAAATGATGAGCAGGAAATCAGCAGTTATTTTTGATAAATCACTCTTAGATAGAAATGAATGTTCACTAAACTGATGGAAAGCAAATTCTATTGAATTTCACAAGTTATCACAATTGGCAAAGAAATGTTTATCAACTCCTGTTGGCAGTATGTATAATGTATAGTGAACATTTGTTCTCAGAGGCAGATATATGAAAAAAGCAAAATTGGCTTTTGCCTGAAAATACAGAAATATTGTTATTTTTGCATCACAACATGAAATTATTTTGTAAATAAATGATATTGTACAGCGATGCCGCGGACGCGCTATAGCACATAAATTATGTGAAAAATTGGAGTTGGGACGCAAAAAATAGTTCTTACGCGTCCCATGGGATGCATAAATTCTTCGAAGAATCGTGAAATCCGTCCAAGGATTGTGAAAAAACGGCGCATTTCGTCAAAGTATTGCCAAAAAAAAGTCAATTTCGTCGAAGAATCGTAAATAAACGGTAAATTTCGTTGAAGAATCTCGAAAAAAAAACGGCAAATTTCGTCGAAGGATCGCCAAAAAAGACAAATTTCGTCGAAGGATCGCCCAAAAACAGCAAATTTCGTCGAAGGATCGCCCAAAAACGGCAAATTTCGTCAAAAGATCTCGAAAAAACGGCAAATTTCATCGAAGGAGCTCAAAAAAACGACAAATTTCGTGGAAGAATCTCGAAAAAACGACAAATTTCGTGGAAGAATCTTGAAAAAAAAAAAAGGCAAATTTCGTCAAAGAATCTCGAAAAAACGGCAAATTTCGTCAAAGGATCGCCAAAAAACGGCAAATTTCGTCGAAGGGCCATTCCATGAAAAAGGAGACATGGGTCATGAAATTTCAAACAGTAAAATGCTTAGTGTTATATGTCATTTTAATCAGAAAACATTCAACTATTCAGCTACAGACAGTATTAAGTGATATGATCTCTAAAATTAAAAATATACGCCAATAAAGTATGTTGTTGTCATTAATGATTGAAAGCACCTAATACACACATATTTGCTTAAACAATCCGATGAACTTTATACCATCTACATGTTTTATAGTTATATTAATTGTCACCTTTGGACTGTTTTCTTAGATTCTACAGGACATTTTTAATGTGGGTGATATATATATTTTTTTTAATTTAACGATTTTATTTAACTAAGTTTCAGATGTCATTCCGTTACCAAAAACTACTAAAAAGTATTCTTACTAATTGGCTGTTTGCATTAGACATTAGATATTTTCCCTTCAAAGCCAGTTTTGAGTGTAAATTGAATAAAAAACACCACAACATCCAAGTTAAATAATTTCATGCTTAAAACATGGTAACGGAATGACAAAAATAATGGTAACGGAATGACAAGGCAACAAACAATATGCACTGATAGTCAAAATAATTATTAAAATCAAAGAGTATTAATGCCAAGTGAAGCTTAAACAAATTAAATGTTAATTATTATGTTTTCATATATTTTACAAAAGGGAAAGAAAAATAAATTTTATGTTGGACAAGTTTTGATGTTGAAACATTTCCTTTTCTTCCAATCAATATCATTCTCATTCAATTATTATTATATTTTACTTTTCTATTATAACTGTAGCCATAAATAAACATTCTGTTTAATAACCCTAACTGGTTTATTTTTAACTGGTATTATTTGTATTATGCCAGAGCACATGGTTTGGATTTTGCTCACATGGTTTAGATTTAACTTGCAAATGTCGTAAACTTGTTAATTTTATGTAAAATCTATTTGCATTTTGAACATATCTTATACTAATTATTTAAAAACAACACAAAATGTCACAAAACATATATGCATCATTTAATAAAAACATTTACTTAAGGTGTTTTTAAAAACATACAAAACTGTATTTCACATTTGATAAAACCTAGCTTACTCATAACATTACGAGAAGCCTATGTTCTCTTTTTACAAGAAGAATCAAACATAAAAATTACACTTTCAAAGTTCTGTGAATTGAGACCACCATTTGTTTTTCTTCAAAGAGATATTCCACACAATGTATGTGTATGTTTGTACCATGAAAATGTCAGACTTTTGATTGAAGGTCTAACTGCTGTGATCAGCGATTTTCCTCAATCATTTAGAGATTTCATAGCTACTATTGTTTGTGATCAAGAGTCAGAAACGTGTATGTTTTCTGAATGTGAAATTTGTCAAAATTATTTTCAAGAGAAATATATTAACGTAGTTTCGGAGAACAAATCCGAGGAGACTGTCAAATGGAAGCAATGGCAGAAAATTAATAATAAATGCACAAAACTTTCATTCACAGGTTCTTTAATTCAATATCTAAATATACTTAAGAGCAAAATATGTTACTTTTTAAAGCACACATTTATCAAACGTCAGCAACAAAAATTCTTTGAAGTTCTAAAAGCTAATGTTTCTGAGAAGAAAGCAGTAATACAAGTAGATTTTGCTGAAAACTTCACCATAAAAATGCAAAATGAAGTCCAAAGTGCACATTGGTGCAATACACAAGTGACACTTTTTGTTGCATATATGGCATGGAAACGGAAGAGAACAAGGTTATGTCCTTGTAAGTGATGATACCAATCATGAAAAAGTTTCTGTGTATGTTTTTTTAGAAACACTAATTTCTGATTTCATCGCTGCCCATCCACAAATTGCAGAGGTAGGATTTTTTAGTGATAGTGCATCAAGTCAATTTAAGCAGCACTATTTGTTTACAAATTTGACTTTCATGTTTAAAAAACATAAAATCTTTCTTACTTGGAATTTTTTTGCTACAAGCCACGGAAAAGGGGTTGTAGACAGTATCGGAGGCTCAGTAAAATGCTCAGTGTGGCGTCAAATATTAGCAGGAAAACTTGTAACAAATACTGAAGAATTTGCCGAAACTGCTGCAAAACATTGCCCACATTATAAAATAAAGTTTACATCATCATCATCTACAGTAAATGAATATGTTGAAGAGCTCACAGAAAGGTGGGAAGGAATTTTTCCTCTTCCAGATACACATAGCACACACTATTTGAAGCCTATAGATGAATATGTAATTGAATATGGAAAATACTCGTTTTCTGAAGAAAAAAAATCCTTCAACTTCAGAGAAGGTAAACCTCACATCACTGAAAAGCAAGCTAATAAGAATGTTGTATTAGAATCAAGCACTGACTTACAGGACACAAATGTTTACAATGTCGGAGACTATGTATATTGATTCAATGGCTGTTTGCCATTATGTTGCAGAGATTGTTCCTGTAGAAGATGACACGTATGAAGTTTCATGTATGAGAAAACAGGAAAGTATAGGTCTGATTTACTCATTTCCAGAAAAAGAGGATACATGCTGGGTAGATAAGAACCAAATAATTCAGAAGTTGAAAAAGCCAAAAATTATAACTGATGGGTCATGCACTCGTATACGAAACAGATTTGTATTTGACATATGCATAACTGCCGAATAATGTGTAATCAGTTTACAATGATTTATGTATTAATTTGAATAATTTTAAAATTAAATTGAAGCTTACAAACTATATGGAACTTTTTGTCATTCCGTTACCAGACTAAGATTTTCTTTTTGCATTGCTCTATAACTATTTATTGATTTAGAAATTCAAAAACCTAAGAATATTTCATAATTAGTACCCTGTTGGTTCTGCCATTTTCATACAAGCTTTATTATTTACCATTTGGCTGAATTTTACATTATAAGCTCATGGAGAAATGCTAGGGTAGAAAACATGTCATTCCGTTACCATGAATAAAGTTGCAGTTATTTTTATTCTTAATCACTTAAATCCTAATTAGTAAATATATTTAAGGAAAGTTAATGGTGGAGTTTAAAGTTCAGATAAAACAAAATTTCTAATTCCAATATTTTTTTATTCTAGGATTAAAACAACATCTACTTATTACTTAAAACAGTCATTCCGTTACCCTGGAATGGCCCCGAAGGATCGCCCAAAACGGAAAATTTCGTCGAAGGATCTCGAAAAAAAAAAAACAGCAAATTTCATCGAAAGATCGCCAAAAAAATGGCAAATTTCGTCGAAGGATCTAAAAAAAAAAAAAAAAACGGTAAATTTCGTCGAAGGATCTCGGAAAAAACAGCAAATTTCGTCGAAGAACCGGCAAAAAACGGCAAATTTCGTCGAAGGATCTAAAAAAAAAAACGGTAAATTTCGTCGAAGGATCTCGGAAAAAACAGCAAATTTCGTCAAAGGATCTCTGAAAAAATGCGAATATCGTCCAAAGGCCAAGGAAAAAAATGTGAAATTCACTCAGCCTGAAATCGACTTGAATCAAAAGTTAGTTAATCTAACCAACAACAACAAAAATACTGCTGAGAGAGGATTCCCCCCTCCCCCCTTTCTGCTGTAACGTAACCTATCAGAAAATATTTTTTTTAAATCAGAATCACTCCTGAAACTCCTTTCCAAAGAAAATGTTTGATTCTAACACTGATCTATGCTGACAAATAATCCAATGGGAAGTTTAATCAAAACATCCATTCATTCAACAAAAAGTGCCCCTTTACTCAACAAAAGTATTCTTTTATCCAACAAAAATGTCCTTTTCAATAAATCCGTCCTCCCCCCTTTAAAAGAAATGGAAATATTAGTGATACTTGTTATCTTCTACACTCAAATAATCATTATTTTATAATTAAGCATTTAGATTAAGAAAAAGGCAAAAGAAAATTTCTCTTAATAGTTTAAAAAAAAAAAAGTTATTTGATTGAGAAATACTGGTTTTAATTACAGTATAGAACCATTTATCCGGAATGGTTGGGGTCAAATGTATTCCGGATAACTGGTTTTTCTGGATAACTGGTTGGACATTAAAGCACCATCCATTTGATGAGGTTTGTAGAATATATATGGCTGTAAAAGTGTTACTGATTTCAAATTATTAGATTACTCTGATTAAGGCTCAGATGCTATGAATATCAAAGATTAATCAGAGTTTGAAAGAAGGCAATGCTTTGGAAACAATAATTCTGCATAAAACTTAAAATGCTCAATATCTAACTAAAAATGCTTTCATTTCAAATCCTAGATATTGATCAAATTGTACAATGCATGTAGCATAGTAATGTATCAAGCAATGCACATGTCAAACTGGCACTGCATGACACTTTTTTCTGAAAAGATTCTGAAATCAGTCAATTGGAAATATCATTCTGGATAACTGGTTTTCTGGTTAACTGGATTCCGGATAAATGGTTCCATACTGTATTCATTATTTAATTATTATCAAAACAATAACTATTGCATTTCTCTTTCCCAAATAAAGAAATTCACTTGTTCCTTTAAAATATGAATTTGAATTATTATGAATGGGGACCCGCTTTTTTAAAAAAGGGACCCAGATATTTGAAAATCCTGGGTCCCTGGGACCCAGTACTTTTAGGATCCAGTGACATCACTGTTCTATATATGAGTTGTAATTTTTCAACTGGACGAAAAATGTCCGGGCCAGGATTCGAACCTAGGATCTCTTGGCTGAAGCTGCCATGCTCTACAAACTGAGCTATCCCGGTCAAATTGGCATAATTCATCCAGTTAACCTTATTGATCATAGCATCTGTTCTGATATTTGAACCAGCTCAACAGAATAGATTGTAGGTAACGGAACTATAGTAAATGCTGGATACGTGATTACACTAGATTAATTTTAACACAATTATTCATATTGGTAAAGAAATCATGAGTTGTAATTTTCCAACTGGACAAAAAATATATATAAATATATTGATTCGACCGGGATAGCTCAGTTGGTACAGCATGGCAGCTTCAGCCAAGAGATCCCAGGTTCGAATCCTGGCCCGGACATTTTTCGTCCAGTTGGAAAATTACAACTCATATTTCTTTACCAATTTGAATAATTGTGTTAAAATTAATCTAGTGATATTGTATATGTTTTTTTATGCAACTTTACTGTACTTTTATAACTATATTCCAGAAATTGAATAAATATTTAAATTTCTTTAATGTTTAATACTTAAGCATAGTTAAATTATTTATTATAAATATAAATGATTTTGTTTTAGTATTCGGTCAAACGGAATATTCAGCTTTTAAGCCGAAAAGGCTGAATACCGAATATTTATTGCATCCCTATTAAACTTGTATTTTATTTATTGCTGAAGCTTTAATTTTGTTATGGAATATTAGTTGGAAACAAATGCTGAATTATTTACATTGTTTTTCAATGCAAACAGGTTAATCGGGCTGCACATGATAGATTTTTTTTTTTTTTTTTTAACAGAGTAAAAATTTAAATCGTGCTATATTTAGAAATTGCAGCAATAGCAAAATTTATTGGTCAGGTGTTGCCATCATCAAAATGACATCAGCATTACTGACAGACATGCTTTTGCTTTATAATATAGATTTATAAAGGGCAATATTAAAATATACTTACTGTATCTTCCATTTCTACGAGAGTATTGAAATAAACTTTTGCACCAAACTTCTCTTGAATTTTACAAACAAGTTCAGCACCACCATACTTCAAAAATGAATAATGACTCGGATTCATTTTTAAATTTTCTCTATGAAAAGTCAGTGAGTCATCGACAACAAAAATCAAATCAACCATCTTTTTCTGAAAAAAAAAAAGTAAAACAAAATTATATAATCTGAAAAAAAAAAAGAAAAAAAGATATATGTCTAAGATAATAGATCTAAGCCACTTTTGATATTTCTTATTTGTTCATTAAAAAAATATATTAATGGACTTAATTGTTCTCAGGGCGTGTCGAGCAAGCAATTTGTTTTGTAAAAATAGTAATCTGGATAATGACCTTTTGTTAACGGAATCTTGGAATTATACTTTAATAAATTATAGAGAAACATTTTCAAAATTCTACTTTTTTACTATACAGAAACAAAAGTTATGATGTTTTTAACCATCTTTTTTTCTTTTATTCTAAACTACATTAATTTTTTTAATGTCTCTATTTGAATGTAATAGACTAACAAGGAGAGTGCCAAGCTTGGTAATCACAGATTTTGATTATTTTTACATATGTTGTAGGGTAGAAGCCCCTTAGTCTCAGGTTCAATGGATTTTATACAACGCTCCTTAGTTCTCAAGAAATGGGGGGGTCTAATATTATAACACACCTTAAATACTTACTTTGTAACAAAGTAGCTGTGTTGGTCGTAGTTCAGTTGGTATGGTGTCTGCTCTTTGTTACGAGGGCCCGGGTTCGATGCTGGAACGCGCTACGTTTGTTTTCCTCAATTTTTTTTTATAAATATACTTGTAATTATAATTTAATAATCTCAATAAAAAAAAATTTAACATAATTAAATTTTAATTTATCATTTTTGATTTTTAAACCATTATTAAACATTTCTCATCATTTAAAGAGCATTATAAAAATTGGATCTATTATTGACTACTAAAAATTCAAAAATCAGCATATTTACTATCGTATTATAGAATTCTTCTCCCATCGCAATAAAAAACGAAGATAATTCAGATGCTTGATTATTTGGTAAAAATCCATTGTTTTGCAATAAAATTTTACAGTGCTTCAACGCATTTGTGACATCACTTTTCTGATTTTCATCGAATCCCGACACTCCAGATTGATCTTTTTGTGAACTACAGCTTGCTTTTTCCATTTTTATATGATTATAAGCTGTTATAGAATGATATGCACTTATGCGATAAAGATTGAAAACAAAAACCATTTAATTGCAGCAAACTAAAAAAAAAAAAGAAATAACCAAAGTCTGTTGTGGCGACCTCTAGTTACAATAAAACATAAATATGTTGTAATTTAATTCTTGTGCTAAATTTTAATATAATTATGCTTCTGACTTTAAAAACAGAGTAGTATTATCATCGCATTGACTTTAAGGCGTTTCGTTAAGGCAATTTATAAATGATGTTTTTTTTACAATCACGAATTTACACAATTGTTCAATATCGTTGCATTGATAAAGCATATATGGAATACATTTTAAATGTGATTTTTAAAAAAATCAAAAGTGCTAAATTAAAATTTAATCATGTTACCAAAATTTTTGACTGAGATTATTAAATTATAATTACAAGTATATTTATAATAAAAAAATGAGAAAAACAAACGTAGCGCGTTCCGGCATCGAACCCGGGCCCTCGGAACAACGAGCAGATGCCCTACCAACTGAGCTACGACTAACACAGTTTTTTTCGTTACAAAGTAAGTATTTAAGTTGTGTTATAATATTAGACCCCCCCCCCTCCCCATTTCTCAAGACCTAAGGAGCGTTGTATAAAATCCATTGAACCTGAGACTAAGGAGCTTCTACCCTACAACATATATAAAAATAATCAAAATCTGTGATTACCAAGCTTGGCACTCTCCTTGTAAGAGTCTACGTGATCATTAATGTTGATATTCTGTTTTCTATGGCTTTTAAAGATATAATAATCTAAAATATACTGTAAAAATTCCCCATAAATGTGTATGCAATTCATTAAAAGAAACTTAATTGTACATTAGAAAAATCGGAATTTTTTGTAGAAATTGAGTCGGGTAGGGCCGGGCTGGAACTGATTTCATTGATTTTTGAACGGACCGGGCTTGTTTTCACTGATTTTTGCATGGGTCGAGCTGGGCCGTGAACTGCACAATCATAAACAGACCGGGATGGACTTTTAGTGCTTACACCAGGCCAATCCGAGCTAAGATAGCTTTTATTCGGGCCTGGACATGGAAAATCCAGCCCGTCCAGACCTCTAATTCGGGCCTTGGTCCAAGATAGGTCCCGTACAGACCTTTATTTCGTACAATCTTTCGTTTACGGTGGCACAAAAGTATTCTTTCATAATGGGATGTATGTTCAGAAATTGTTTGAAATATCCTTTAGTAAAAATATAGTACTTTAAATAAAACGAAAACCAAAAATGGTATCGAGATTCATTAAAACATGTTCCCTATAAAAATAAACATTTATCGTTCCTTTATAGTTACAGTCAAAAATACTTGAAACACCATTAACGGTAATTGTTTTGAATTCACTTTAATGATGATATAATTTTTCAAACTAAAAGAAATTAATATGTATGTTACTTAAGGACCACTGCTGCACGTTTGCTATAGAAAACGGTGCGTGAAGTATTTTACTTTTACAAGAACAAACAATAGATTCTGGATACATTGTCGACTATCGATGCTTTTCAAGAAACGTGTTTTCGATTTGCAATTTTCAGTTGAATAATATTTTAATTTTGCCGAGTAGTATGTGAAAGCTATTTGCATACAGGGACGCACAAAATAATTCAACTACATTTTCATCTACTGGCAGTTATTTCTTGAAATGAGTTTTGCAGCTGAATTAAATTTTAGTGTTTTATATATAGTTTATCTATGTATAGTTAGTTTTATATATAGTTATGGTGTTTTGTATCTAATCAGTAATAATATAATCCTATACATATACAGGGGCACTCAAAATAATTCGAATACATTACCATCTGTAGGCAATTATCGCTTGATACGTGTTTAAACTGAACGCAATTTTATTTTTGTTAAAAAAACTCTAGAAATGTCTCGCACATGATTTGCTATTTATTATTTGCATTTTATTTATTTAAATTTTTTTAAGCTTCTCTTCTATCCTAATAAACAACGGCACTGCACTGATTATGTATAGCCCTCAGAAAATATGTTTAGCTCAGATTGAACTATTTTATCCTGATTGGCTGTTTTGAGCTTCTGAAAGTAAAATTTTTCATCATCATATTTTTATTTTTTTAATAATTAAAGGTTGTAGTGTAGATAAATAAGATAAAACAGCTTTTTTGAAAAGCTAAGATACTTGTTTTATTCAACTTTAAAGTTAATATGTTTAAAAGAAAGCTATAAACAATATTAATATGATTATTTATTGAACACCAACATGGGACACAGTGGTCTACAATCCACTCTGCTCCTGTAATGCAAAATGTTCAAAATATTTAATAATTGCTTATTTTCTATCAAGAAATATTGTTTTAAAGTAGTTATTTAACTGTAAAATAAAGTAAACAAAGAAAAATAACAATTTATTTAACATAGTAAGAAATATTTTTGTTTTGTATTTACTGCCTTTGATAAATATAACTGTAGTCTAATTGCTGAGATTCTATTCAAGTAAGATTCATGAGACGCAAATTGAATGGAAATCAGTTTATTTTTCCCGAAACTGTAGATGAATCTGTTGTTGATGTCAATGATTTCATAATGTTGTTCCCAGACCCAAAAGTATTTCAGGAAAATCCCAGGCTCAATCTTACTCATAAGTATTTTGGAATTTCATTTGCAAATTTTAATGTGCGCTGATTTTTTTGTACTTAAGTAGTAACTTCAACAAAATTGCAATTGTTCCTGTAATAATCTGTTATTATTTTCAAAATATAATTAATTTTGTTTTTGTTTCAAACTGTTACTTGTAAATTTATATTACTATGTTATTTTTCGGGTTAAGGGGGAATAAAAAAAGAATTATATTAATGAAAAATGGATTTATATTGTATTTCAGATAACATCTAACAGTGGTCCACTGTGCCTAGGTGGGTGGACCAGTGTGCCCCACTTCTAGGGCACGCAGGTCCACTTTACGGGTGCATATAATTTTTTTTTTCTTTTTGAATAATTTATTGAAAACTATGTTCTGAGAAAATTATGATGAATGTATAAAGGTTTAAGGAATATTCAAAAATATTTTCATGTAGATCGGTTTGTCCATTAAAGAGAAAAAAAAAATTAATTGAAAAAGTGGTCCACTGTGTACCAGTCTCCCCTATATGTGCATTCTGAGTACAAATAGTTTTAAATTGGTACCAGAAATATAGAATTTGAGTCATTAGTTGTCAAGTTAAGGACATTGGGATGGAATCTAAGATGGCCAGCATTTGGTAAAAATGACCAATTTTCAAAAGGCTATATCTCAATCAATACTCTGCAAATTATTTTTAAATTTCAGATTTAAGGGTTTCACTACTGTATCTGTCTGTGATAAAATTTTAAAACATATCTGTGACTATGGTGCTACAAGTTTTCTTTAAATTGGTTGATTTCACATGGAATGACCCTGAAGTGATTTCTAATTGAATAGTTTTTTTTTTTTTTTTTTTTTGACAAATTAATAACATTTAAAATAGGTGGATTGAACTTTGTGCCGTTACATTTAAATGAATGATAAACGTAAAAACAGCACAAATAAAAAATATATAAAATAGCATTCAGCTGTTTCGGAGCCTCTAAAGCTCCATCATCAGTGCCAAAGTTAAAAAGATTAAAAACTGATTTAAAAGTTTAAGCCAAATAAGTATGATTGCGTCTCCGCTCGCGACCAAGTGAGTTTTTTAAAAACTCACTTGGCCACTTCAGGGTCATTCCATGTGAAATCAACCAATTTAAAGAAAACTTGTAGCACCATAGTCATAGATATGTTTTAAAATTTTATCACAGACAGATAAGTAGTGAAAACTAGTGAAATTATGAAAAAAGGAATAAAAAAATAAATGTTTCATTCATTGTTCACCACTTTTTCAATTAATTTTTTTTTTCTCTTTAATGGACAAACCGATCTACATGAAAATATTTTTGAATATTCCTTAAACCTTTATACATTCATCATAATTTTCTCAGAACATAGTTTTCAATAAATTATTCAAAATGAAAAAAAAAATTATATGCACCCGTAAAGTGGACCTGCGTGCCCTAGAAGTACAAAACAGACTTTATGTATTGTATTATTTTCTCCGAGGCAATGAAATGTTCCCGATTAATGTGGTATTCGGATACAGAAAAGTTCCATTTTCAAAGGTTCAATTGTATTTCGAATTTTATTTAGATAGCTGCAAACCTTACTTATTTTTCCAGTTAAATAATCATATTTTGAATCAGAAATTTAATTTCATAAATGTAATCAAATAAGAACCCTATAGAAACAAGATACATTTTCTAGTTTGAAATATGTTTACTTGACCTGAAAAAAAAAAATTCAGAAGATTGGCAGTAATGCATTTATACTCATTGAAAAAAAAAAAAATCTAGGGCGGGTGGGAGGGACACATAGGACATAGGAGCCAACTGAAGTTTTATACACAGGCGCCAGATACTGCTGGCGCGCCCCTGATTAAGGACCAAAGACCAGGTCATGTTCTACCCACCCAATTTTTAATTTTGCCTACCTTTTATAACACTGTAAATCAAAAATATCTTCATTGACCATGTGTGAAAAGTTTTCAGCACCCCCCCCCCCCCCATATGAATTAAGTTATACAAATTAAGTGGAAATAATTCTGCCTAAGTTGTATAACGCTATAATCAAATATGTATCTTTTGACCATGTTTCCAGAATTTTACCTACCGTAAAATACCGTTAATCCGCCCTTCCCGATTAAGCGCCCCCCTCCCACTTTGTAAACAAATTAGAAAATTCAAAAAATCCCGAGAAAGCGCCCTCCCCCAAAAGAAATTTTGCCGGCACGTCAGGATCAACACCAAAAACTTTATCTCCCGAGTGTTTTTTTTTTTCCGACGCATCAGAAAGGCGTGACGATTCTTTGATATATCTCAAACATGTGCAAACACATTGTCGATCTGAAAAAGCAATATAACCAAACATTAATTTTGCTGTAAATTTATTTCCATGGTGATATGAAGGTAATAAAAATATCGATAGTGAAAGTTTCTCATGAAATAAGTTAAAGAAATGTGTATTTGATACTGTGTGGAAAATATTTTGATTAAAAGAGAATCTATTTATTTTATTAAAGAATTTATAGTTGTATTTAACATTATTATGGCAACCAATCGCAAAAAAAATATATCGATTGATAGATCAGATCAATCGATTTGTCGATACACAATCGAATTTGTAGCGTAATTTATGCCATCTTTGTGGTAGTAATGTTTTTTTCTTTTAATAATCTGGCAACACTACCAATTCGTTCTATATGTTCTCAATTTTTGTGATTTGTATTATTTATTTAGCATTTATAGATACAAAATCATGATTTAAAAAAAAACGGTTATTTAATCTTCGTAACTTACAACAGATGGCGACACCACATAAAATGTTACTTGTTCTTGAAATTACTTCAGGATATTTTCAACTGCAATTTCCCAGTGTTTTTTAATTATTTTAAATTATTAAGTTCCTTTTATTTTTCTGTTACCATATTAATGTTATTATTTATCTAAATGCATTCCAGTTTCAAAGCTTCTGAAATCCAGAATTTTCTATAATCTGAAATTGCCATTAATCGTGAAGTTATACTGTTTTTCTATTTTGAATATAATTTTTTTAATTCAAAATGTTTTTCTTTTGTCACTTTATTAAAATAATGCATACTCTGCGACGATCGGCCATTAGCATCTCCGCCCCCAACCCCCGCCACCACCACCGATAAATATCATATACTACAATTTTAATACCGTGTAAGCGCCCCCCCTGATTATTTTACGATTTTTCGTCACGTTTAGGGGGGCGGATTAACGGTATTTTACGGTAGTGTTCCTAAAGATTTGCCCCAAAGTTTTTACAGCAGTACCTGGTTTTCTCAGTAATCTTGGAAATTTGCCCATTGATCCTACAAATGTCCAATTGTGCTATAGAGTTGTGTGGTTTTTTAGAGTCTTCGTAGCATTTTCCTCAAAGTTCCTAAAGTTATATTCAGTGTCCCATTCACAGTATGTTTCGAAGGAGGGTGATTCCAGATTGACAATTTGAGAGGTTGACAGATTTTGTCCAGTGTTCCTAGAATTTTTCCCGTTTCGTCCAATGTCCATAGAGTTTAGTTCAGCATTACTAAAGTTTTGCCCATGATGCTATATCATTACCACGTGTTGCCCATTGTTCCTATTGTTTTGCCCAATGGTCTTATGTTTGTTAGCTTTTCTAGGCTTTGCCAAACAACTCTTACAGCCTTTTCCAAGTATTTCTAAAGTTTTGACTAGCATTCTTAAAGTTTTGCAGACTTTGCCCGTTTTCATATAACATTGTCCAGTTTCTCAAATTAAGCTATAGCATTGCCCGATTTTGCCCAGTGTTCCAAGAGCTTTGCAGAGATTTGCATACTGTCAAAGTGGGCCTTTTGAATTGAACTCCTAGCAAGACAGCACAAGAAAGAGGAAAGTCATCATGTGACAAGTATCGCTTATAACTCGATAATGAATTTATTTATCAAAAATGGATAACACAGTCAATTTCAAATCGCTTCATTAGTCAGGCCTGCCAATTTTATGCCTTTATGTTTAAAAATGTGTCAGAAAGTTTTGCATTGTTGAGCATGGAATTTGAGATTACCTTAAAAAAGAGATATGGCAACTAGCAACATGAAAGACAAAACAGCACTCTTTTATTGCTGCAAATGTTACTTTACATTACCGTAACACACAAATATTTGTTCACAGCAATATTTTATTTATCACGTTTCAACAAAATCTGCAGTATTTTATTTATTAAGTTTTAACAAAATCTTTAAGAGTTCAAGTAAAAATATTTCCCATGCTTTTTCTTTTTGCAGAAAAGTAGAACATATTTTTTTTATCTTTCATTTATTAGGCTGTTTCCATGCACGTATGGAAAGGGAAAAGGTCTCTTGACTATGACAATACTCCTTTTCTTTAGGATAATACAACTTCCTGACTCTTCCAGGATATGTTTAACGGCCCATATTACAAGACGCCAATTACACAATAGAGGAGAATTCAGAATCAGACTGTCCACAGAATGTTTTTTTCAATGAGAAAATTAATTGAAAACTGAAATATAAAGTGCACGATCTGTTTACATATTGAATCCTTGTTTAATTATTTTTTAAATAGGTTGCAATGAGGCGGTCAATTTCAAAACCAATCATGTCGTCTCATTATTTTTTTTATATCTGTTGGTATTTGACATTCCAAAATTCATAAACAGAAAACTATATTTAGGTCATATTTTAATTTATGTACAGTTGAAGAATATGGGACATCAAGAAAAAAAAAGAAACACGCTTTATAAAACTCTGAACAAAAGTACCAGAAACATTTTTTTTTTTTTTTTAGACAAAGGAATTCTCTAAGTTGATGATTGCACACAGAGTTTTTGACAATTTATATTTTGTGGCACACAAATATACTAACTACTGTAACTAAACAAATTTCTCAATATGAAATTTGCAAAAACATTAAATTACCACGTGCTTTTATTCAAAAACTATGAAATCAAACAGCTTTTCCATTTTTCGGTAAATGCACATAAGAACATTCAGAAAGTGCTATCAAATTTGGCTTTATGAATTGAATTTCCAGACACGACAGTGTAGTAAAGGAACAAAAACTGCCGTAATGAGACAACAATCACTTTGAACTCAAAATGTAACTCATTTATCGAAAAAGGATAAACACCATTAGATTACAAATTAAGGCTGCATGTGGCAAGCTTTTAAGTTTAAAAATGAATTCTTAAATGTGTCAAAAAGTTTCGCATTGTTGAGAGGGAAAATATAGTTTTGAGAACCGCTTGCAATATTTTTTTCGTTGCACTCTGTAAGCATCCAAAGGAAAGCATAGTAAAAACCATCATTATTTCTTCTTAATAGGGATGTAACGAATATTCGGCTCTTTTGCCGAATATTCGGCATGGCCTAATATTGAACCGAATATTCGGCCGAATATAATTTGATATTTTGCCGAATAGTTGCATATTTGGCCGAATATTCTAATATATTTGGTTAAATAAGTTCCAGAAAATCAAAACAAAATGTGATTTTAAATATTTTCAACAAACAATATTAAAAAATTATATCTAAATACATTATTATAAGAAAAAGAAATCCTAATACTTATGCAATTTTAAAGTCTTCATGACAACTTATAAATAACTGTATATAATGATATTACATAAATAAAAATATTTTTCTTGCTGCATATTTAGGAATCATGTGAATTTAAGTAAGTACAGTAAAACCTCCATAACGGACACTCCCGAATAGCGGACACCTCTATTTAGCAGACACTTTTTCAATCCCCAACACAAATATTAATTGCATAGTTTTACCTCTGAACAGCGGACACCTCCAAATAACGGACAAATTTAGCATTCCCACAGTGTCCGTTATTCGGAGGTTTTACTATTACAACATATATACTGCATTTAAAGTTTAAATCTCATTAGTAAATTTAAAAATATTAACTTCATATCTATTTTTTTAATCTGATTTATAATGATTATAACAGTTTCTTTAAACAATAAAATTTATAAATATTAAAAACAAATATTTTACTATCTTGTAAAAATGTTTAATCTTTCACAAATTAACCGCGTCTGCGTGCGTTTGCGAATACAATTAAGAAGCGCGTGTCCGCTGTTCTAATTCTAGTTTTTTATGATTTCGCAACACCATTCATTTTAATCTTTTGAGTGATAGTAAATTATACTTTATACATAAATAGCAATTTTATTAGCAAAAAACTTTTAATCTTTCTTTTACTATACATATATATAATCTAATAATAATTATTGCATTATTTATACTAATCTGAGTATTCTGTTTGTGGATTGTGTAGTATAATATAATCGTAAAAAAAGAAGATGGAACAAGAAATCTGTCTAACATAAGATTAGTTTATTTCCGAAAAATTAAAACTTCCCAATTTTGGGAGACTGGGCATAAATGAGTTAGCTAATGTTTTGTGAAATTGTTTTTTTTTTTTTTCACAAAAATAAAAATAATTCAAAATAATAATAATAATTCACAAAAATAATTAAATTCACAAAAATAGTACTCTGGGGGGGGGGGGGGAACCTGGACAGACCCCTTGTGACATACAGAATGTAAATTTACTAAGTTTGAATTGCATGAGAAAGGATATAAAAAGACAGAGGACACATGCAAGTTCTTATTTTTGCGGGGTGAAATGATTTTACTAAAATAAAAATAGTTTCATTTTTACAGAGGTAATAAGTTTCTATTTTAGATAAAATATATATAAATTACTAGAACTATCTATAGATTAAATAAAAAATTATGAATTAAATTATTATTTAAATTTTTTAAAGTCATATGTTATTTTATAGGCATTAAAGTATTTAAAATATTACAAAAAATACATTCAGCTGTTATGATTTTTGAACACTCAAACAAAAAATTAATTTCAATTAGTCCTTAATTTAATTTTTGATTTTAAAACTTAAAAAAAAAACAATTAAAATAATACTTTTTTAAAAGTCAGTATTCGACCTAAAATTTGGCCGAATATTCGGTATTCGGCTATTCGTTACATCTCTACTTCTTAATATATGTATTTATTTAAAGTAATGTATAAATAGCGTGTAAAAATTGTAAATATGGTTAGTACTTTTTATCTTCTAAAAAATGATAACTGTACAAATATTTATTTTTTATTTAAAAAAAAAAAAATCACTTGAAAGGTAAAATATAATAGTTGCAAACTAGATATTCTGAGTTAATTCCCTTTACGAATAGTGTGAATGTCCTATCTTCAGCTGTATATTAGTATGCCTCTCAAGCCATTACACAGATCTGTTACCTCATACTTCACAAAAATGGACTATCATCATTTTTCCCTTTAAGCCTTTCATTTTCGTAAATTTATCCATAAAGAAAACAAATCCAAAGTTTTTTTCACCATTTAAACATTTCTAGGAATTTTACATCTATAATTACAATATAGAAAATGTGTATTGCAGTAAAGCTTCCCAATAGCAGACATTTCAGTGATTTGCCCATTGTTCGGAGATGACCATTTTTTAAAGGTAAAAATGTAGAAATAGAGATGTGCTGTGGATTCAAAAAGGTGTCTGTTATTAAGGAGTATCCGTTACAGAAGTTTTACTATATGCAATTTGGCAATCTCCATAATTATTTAATTAAAACTATTTTTTAAATAACATTTGAACTACACAAAAAAATCTCAGTTATGATTTTAAAAAAAAAACAGTTTCGCAAAATACTCTTTTCAGCCATATTTTATTTGGACACTTGAGTATATGGATCCCAGACGTTTTTGAAGATCCCCCGCCTCATAAACCAAAATAGTAGGTTTTATTTGTTTTGCATTTTAGAAAAAGGCTTATGAAACTCAGGTTAACTTATTTTCTTTTGCTGTTTGATGCTATTAAAAATAATTATAGTAAAAATATTTTGTGTACAACATACCTAATTTAAGCTGTTCTCGGAGAATGGTAAAGTACAGGTACCTCGGTACCTGTTACTTAATTATCAGAGTTTGAAATTAAATTTTGTCTAAATCATTTTACTCATCTTGGGACTTCCGTCTGCGGAGGGTGCAAAATGAGAAACGTTATTCAATACCAAATCAATGTAACAGTTATGCCTACCAATTAAATGCTATTACATTTAAAAATGAATTCACGAATGTGTCAGAAAGATTCACCTTGCTGAGTGGATTTTTTTTTTTTTCTACTGAGAATGAGAATCTAATTTTAACAGGACCACAAAAAATGCAATGATTAAAAGAGCTGATTTAAAAAAAAAAAAAAAATCTGAATTATTCTTGAATTCGAAACATAAATAAAAGAAAAGGAACAACAAAAAAATGACAAAATGCTCACTCGCATGCACACACGTATGCATTCTTTAATATTTATCTTAAAAAATGTATTATTCTTTTATGAGATAAAATAATATTATTAATAGTCCTCCACTGTTTTGACTAGATAATATTTTAATTATGATGGTAAAACCCCTTCAAAACAAGTATTCACATTTCTGCTTTAAATATCTGTAAAGCATTTAAAATTAGTCTGTTTTCTTTTACAAACAAAAAATAGCATTGAACACATTCAAACATTCAATCCCCCCCCCCCCCCCACCAACCTCTGTCTAGATATTGGTATATAAATAAAAACATTTTTTTAAATACCAAAATAAGTACATTTATATGTAACTATAACGAAAAAATAATTATAATAAAAAATGTTACATATTAATTTTATTTTAAATGTTTTACTTAAACTATCATTAGTTTCTCTTCTTTTTTTTTTTTTTTTTTTTTTTTAATATATATATATATATATATATATATATATTTAATTCTAAAAACATGAATAAATAGTATTAATTTCAGAATGAAGTCCTCATTACATGTAATTAAATATCTGTATAAATAAATAGGGGAGACCGGTACACAGTGGACCAATTTTTCAGTTAACATTTTTTTTCTCTTTAACAGACTGACCGATCTGTATGAAAATATTTTTGAATATTCCTTAAACCTTCTTACATCCATCATAATTTTCTCACAACATAGTTTTCAATACATTTTTCAAAAAAAAAAAAAAAAAAATTATATACACTTGTAAAGTGGACCAGTGTACCCCGGAAGCGGGATACAGTGGTCCACTATTAGGTATTATCTAAAATACAATATAAATCTATTTTTCATTAATCTATTTCTTTTTCTGTTGCCCCTTCACCCGCAAAATAACACAGTAATATAAATTTTGAAACAAAAACAAAAAATTTATTATATTTTGAAAATAATAACAGATTAATACAGGAACAATTGCAATTTAGTTGAAGTTATTACTTAAGTACAAAAAAATCAGCTCACATTAAAATTTGCAAATGAAATTCCAAAGTACTTATGAGTAAGATTGAGCCTGGAATTTTCAAGAAATAATTTTGGGTCTGAGAGCAACATTATGAAATCATTGACAGCAGCAGATTCATCTACAGTTTCGGGAGAAATAAACCGATTTCCATTCCATTTGCGTCTCATGAATCTTACTTGAATAGAATCATTAACAATTAGACTACAGTCATATTTATCAAAGGCAGTAAATACAAAACAAAATATTTCTTACTATGTTAAATAAAATGTTAATTTTATTTGTTTACTTTATTTTACAGTTAAATCTACTTTAAAATAATCTTTCTTTATAGAAAATAAGCAATTATTAAATATTTTGAACATTCTGCATTAGAGGAGCAGAGTGGATCGTGGACCACTGTACCCCATGTTGAAGTTCAATAAATAATCATATTAATATTGTTTATAGGCTTTCTTTTAAACATATTAACTTTAAAGTAACATAAAAACAAGTATCTTAGCTTTGCAAAAAGGCTGTTTTATTTTATTTATCTACAACCTTTAATTACTAAAAAAATAAAAATATGATGATGAAAAATTTTACTTAGAAGCTCAAAACAACAAAGCAGGATAAAATAGTTCAATCTGAGCTAAACATATTTTTTGAAGGCTATAAATAATCAGTGCAGTTCTGTTGTCGATTAGGATAGAAGAGAAGCTTTAAAAAAATTTAAATAAATAAAATATTATGGGGTGGTCCACTGTGTCCATAGGTTCAGTGTGTACCGGTCTCCCCTACATTACATTTCAAATACAAGAAATTTAAATCTTATACTAAGATATTTTAATATGTTTCTAGGTTTATTGTCTAAAAATCAAACGCATAAGCGAAATGACGATTAATCAAGGGAATCTTCTAGTATTCTCATCTTCCCTGTAAAACGCAAAATAAAGCGAAAGCTAAATAACCACAGACTAGTAAAAAGGTTCTATTGCGGAGATAATGACAAAGAACGTACAGTAAGTACTGTGCATTATTTGATAATAACGAAAGAATTTCTTGAGGTTGCGGAAAAACCACAATTGGCACAACACGCTAAACATCACTAGACATAGACATCGACCGAAATTTCGGTTTCGGCCTAACCAAAACTATCTGTATTTCAAAATATCGTTCCTTCTTTTCGGAAATTTTCAACTTTACTCATTGATATGAATAATTGTTTAAAAACAACACAAAATGTCACAAAAACATATATGCATCATTTATTAAAAACTTTTACTTTAGGTGTTTTAAAAATATACAAAACTGCATTTCACATTAAAAACCTAGCGCTTTCGAGCCGTCCTGGCTCATCATCAGGGTTAAAACATCACCACGCAGATACACACAAAAAAAACACACAACTAGTCTGAAACACTGTAAAAACATCAATGTCTGCTGAAGACAAGGTCAAACCATTATAAACAGGGTGGGAAGCATAGGGAGGGATGTGCCAATCTTATTCATTCTTGAACTATCTGTAAAAGCTTATACCATACTTTAGGGATATTGTACGAAACTGAATCATTGCATGTTTTATTTTTCCTGGTTAAAATTTCTATTGATTCACTTATTATTGCTTCATAAAAAGAGGATGTGGGTTTAATAATTTTAGCGTTATCAAAATCTATTATAATCGACTGCTGTTGTTTTAATCTGGAAAGGGCGGTTTTACTTCTATTATACTTGACATCTGCAATATGTTCTTTTAACCGAATTTTAAATTTCCTTAAAGTCATACCAATGTAGTCTTTAACTTTATAAGATTTTATCCTATTTTCAACTATTTCCATAATAACTGGGATTCTATAAATTCCTGCTAAATCTTCAATCGGTATGGGATCAATCTTCTTATTATGGTGTTTCAGACTAGTTGTGTGTTTTTTTTTGTGTGTATCTGCGTGGTGATGTTTTAACCCTGATGATGAGCCAGGACGGCTCGAAAGCGCTAGGTTTTTAATGTGAAATGCAGTTTTGTATATTTTTAAAACACCTAAAGTAAAAGTTTTTAATAAATGATGCATATATGTTTTTGTGACATTTTGTGTTGTTTTTAAACAATTATTTATAGACAGAGGTGAATTTGATTCAATTGAGTGTTGTGTTTTTCATGACTCAAGTTTATTTTGCTTCATTGATATGAGTTGTAATGGCTCAAATGAGACACTGTTTATTGCTGTGAACTCCACTGTTAATCATTATCCGTCATGACTGATTCCTGATGCGAGTGTAAATTATAAAGCAAGCAATGCATATATGACTAAACTTAAAAGATGCTTATCACGTGATCTTTAAAAGCTGCAAACTTAACAGTAATAGAAAATTTTTATTTGAAACTCCAGATTGTTTCAAATACTTTATGAGAAAGGTGTTGTTAAAACATATGAAAATTTACGAAATTTATTACAAAAGATATATCGAGATATGTAGACTTAAAATATTTTTTATTAGATGAAATGCATATAATTGGAAACTATTTCTGTCGTATTCATAAATTAATTACGTTTTATTTTATATGAAAATAGATAGTTTTGGATAGAGGCACAGAGAGTCAACTTGGCACCGGAGATAAAAATTTCAAACAGGGTGCCATTTCAACACTTCCGGAGTGGCAAAGCTTTTTTTAAGTAAACATGTTATTTAAACATATGTACCCTAAAAATGTTTGTACAAAATTTTAAATAATTAATAATAATATTCAGCAATATATATTAAATATTGCTGAATATTATTATTAATTATTTAAAATTTTGAACAAACATTTTTATGGACATATGTTTAAATAACATATGTACCATAAAAATGTTTGTACAAAATTTTAAATAAATAATAATATTTTATAATTATAAAATGGTTAAAACGTATTCAATGTTAATTTTCTAAAAAACAAACATTTAAGTACAATTTATTTCAATCAACTGAAATGCAAAATATTAACAAACTGAAAATATGAATATATTTAAAAATTAAATATTCATTATTGAATTTGTTTTACATTATTTAACTACATTGTTAATTAATTATTGATAAATGCCTATAATTATTGGTTGTTATAAAATAGTAAAATAAAAAAGTTGTATTATTTATGTTTAATTTTTGTTTGAAACTTATACACACACATATATGTACGTAAGTTTGTTTGAAATGTGGTTCAATACACGTATAATTAATAAATTAATTAGTAACGTAATTAGTTATTATTAAGTAATTATTAATTATTTGTTATAAATTAATTGGTATAGATGTCTTGTTGGTCTGCAAAATATACGTGAAAAAAAATCTCGCCAACATTGGCGATAAACTTGCATTTCTGGCAACTCTGTTCTGAATCCTGCCAAACCCCTATTTAATGGCAACCCTAGCCGCTCTTCTTGCTTTGTGGGTAGGGAGAAGGGGGAGAGTCATCTTTTGTGCCTTGGATGTCGTTTTTTTAACGGACTTGCGCAGTGTGCACTTTTTGACTTTTGCGCATTTCTAAAACCTGTTTCTTGAAATTATATAACGGTAGCTTTTTCCCGCGTTGGGTCAGCGTCTGTCATTTCTTTTTGCGACGCACTTGCCGTTGACCTACTTTTGCGAGCATCCAAGCATCATTATTTGATTTTTTTTTGGATATTTTCTAGTTCGATTTCATTTTTTTTTTATTATGGCTTCTGCTTTTTTAAACGCATGCACCCTGTATATAGATTTTAAAAAAAAATTTTCTTTGGATTCTAAATTTTTCCACTCTTTTTTTTTTGTTTCTGCACTCTTTTATTTGTGTTTTCCTGAAAGTTCAAGAAATTGTCTTCAAAATGTAAGTACAATTTTGCTTTTTATTTGTATTTTTTCATGCTGAAAATGCGTTTTCAAAATTGATCGCAATTCTGAAGCACCAATGAAATTCTCTTTCTAATCTAGTGATCATTTTTAAAAGTTCAAATCTTTAATTTTTACAAATTTTTGTTGAAATTACGATTTTTAACTCCGTTTAAAATTTAAATTTTTATAAATTTCAGTTCAAATTACGATGTTTAACGGGGGGGGGGTTCAGGGGGCCCCCCTGACATAGAATTATAGGTTTTAAAATTATTAATTTTTTTTTTCGTTCTTAAAAATAAACGCAGTTTTTATTGACTTTTGCAAGTGGTCACTCGATTTTGGAAACGGGTTTCAGTTTGGCGATCATTTTCGGAAACGGCATTTTGGCGCGAAAAAAATCGCCAAATTTATCATGCAGACCAACAACACATCTGTTCCAATTAATTAATAATTATACGCAATTATGTATGTATTAATCAGTTTTTAAAATTTTTTGACACTTTCGGTTTCGGCCGAAAGTGGGAAGATCACCGAAATCCGGTTTCGGTTTCTGTTTCGGTCGATCTCTAAACATCACACAATCATTCAGGAAGCCGTATGTGTCTTTCGCCAATTGGCGACTCTTTCAGATTGTGTCAAACATAGCTACACTCGTTCCACAGAACAAGAAGAAAACAACTTCATATATCAAGAATGATACTAAAGTTAAAAGGATTTACAGCATACATGGAATATTAAAAAGACAAAACTAATTAACAATCAACCATTTTCTGTATGTACCTTGGTATTCGGCTCACGACTTTGAGGAAATGCTGAAGATCCATAAGTAAAAGCAAAAGAATACGCTTCTGGAAACTTGAAAATCAATGTATCCAAGGCTTTTGTTTGCATGTAACGCATTTTTAAGAGGTGCTTGAACATCTCAAATTTAAAATGAAAGAACAAGTGTCATCCAAACACATGTATCAATAATAGAATCAAAATAAACCACAGCGTTGCCAACACTAAACGGTAAATGGCAGCAGGGCATGGTTGTGTTCAGGAAAGAAGATCGCGCGCGCGATGGAGAGAAGGGTTATGGAGTAGGTCTTATCGGAAATTTAAATAATTTAATATATTGAAATAATTTAATTATTTCAATTATTTTAAGCTTCTGTGGCTCGGATTAGGTGAAACTAGCGACTACACATCTTTATCCTCCAAAAAAAAGGATCTTATAATAGGAATATCTATTTTTATTACCCCCCGAAACATTCATGAAAAGCATCACGTGATCAGATAGCCCGATCAGCGTTCATAACCTGCAAATTTTTAGCGCGGGCTGCGCGCGGGTGACTCACAAAAATTCTGTGGGCGATTTGATCACGTGATTGGGCTTTTTGTGTCTTACAATGGCAGGCATTCAGATGTCCGTTAAGGATCTCTAAGTGAGCCAAAATCCTATTCAGATGTCCGAATAAGGATCCTTATCTAAGGAAACGAGCATCCAAAGAGCTCGGATTTAAGGAGAGCTAAAACCCTGTCCTAAACTTAAGGAACGGCGGTATTTTATGCTGCGTTTACACTATGGCTTATCAGGCCTATCAGGTCTGCGTGGTCTGTCAGGTCCAGGTATAAGAGGGTTTAAGAAGGTCTCTGTGGTCTGCGTGGCGTGGTCTAAGCGTTGGCGTTTCAGGCGTGAAAATATAAGACCTAACCAATCAGCGTGCTTCATAATTGTTTATTCCGCCATTTTAAAAAATGGACGAAGTTTGATGAAGCAGACGACAGATGAATATTTTGATGAAGATTTAAAATAAAAAAGGGATTTACAAACCAAAGGTATGTAATATTTTTCAGATATTTTTAATGTTTCTCTACATTGCTTCATAACTGTAGAAGTTTCTTTTATGTATTCGTAAATTACTATCTTCATGTATTTACGTACTACGCTACTAAAATTCATTTGTTCGCTATGTTACTTTTTATATTACCAAACTCTTTATAAAGCTATGTATTCATAAATTCTTTAAGTACTATCTTCCGGTATTTATATACTATGCTACCAGTCCATTTGTTAATTGTTAGTTACGTTACTTATTTCAAAACTCACCTTGTTTCATAGGCATGAATTTAAAAAAAAAAAATGACAGTATATGAATAAAAATTAGAATAGTACGATCGTAATGCATAATGTACAGTAATGTATTTTTTTGTGAGGAAATACTTTGATTTATTTCAGGTATTTATTTAATATTGTTACTGGCAATTTTTAACTTTATCTTAAAACTGGTACCAATAAATTTTTAGCCATATAATTCATTTTTAATTAACTTCTCAGTTTTCTCTGTTACTGTCATATAATTGACTGATCATTGATTTGCATTGTTATTCATCAGTTTTAAATGTGTTAATTTTTTCAATGAATCCATCCTAATATATATCTAAAATATTGCAGAGATTTTAGATTGTATTTAGTTTCTTAGCCCTCTCGCCCACAAAAAAAAAAAAAAAAAAAAAAAGAAAAACACAACTCAATCTAATGTGGTAACTACACAAATATAAAATTTAACTTTTGTTAAAAGTAACAAACATGTTTTTAAGTAAACAGTTTTTACATTTACTTATTATTGCTAATTATTAAACCATTCCTTATTATTTTAAAAGTTTTATTACATGTTTATTTTTTGAAATTTTCTTTAATAATTAATCTGTAGTACACTACATGAATTTTTGTAACCCCCCCCCCCCCCTTTCACAACAAAGAATGGTTTGAGTTGGAAAACTTCATAATTTTTTTTCAGAAAAAGTTTTAAAACTTTCAAAATCTATGAACGGTGCAAGGGAGATTGTCTGGTGAATCTACTGGTGCCAGGAAATGTATATTTTATTGCTCTCAGGAGATCACTTATGTGTAGTTTTACAGTTTAGTAAGTCGCTATCATTTGTGATCTTCTGCAAGAAATTTGAATTCGGGCCTTCGACTTGTGCTATTTTTGCTTCCAAATTTGTCAAGCAGGAACTGCGGTAAATATAATGTCCATCAATAAAGTATATTAACTTGTATGATTGACTGTAATTGACTTATATGTAGTTTTTCAATGTATATTGAATTTGTTACATAATAAAGAAGGATTTTTAAATATATTTTACATTGTTTATGTTGTTTGGTACTTTTATGTTAGCTGGGCACCAGTGATAGATATGCATGTATATATATCACTGGTGCCCTTTTAATATATATATATATATATATATCACTAGTATCTGGCTAACATAAAAGTAAAAATACTTGTTGTTTTTATCAGTTTATTATGATTATTATAATCTTTTCTTTAAATTACAGATTGCTTTTAATCGAACACTACTTTTCTCAATATCTATGCGAATACCTGTCAATTACTACATGTTGATCTCACTTACGCATTTATAAATGGTGATCTTTTCAACAGGCATTTTGCATGATTATTTTTGAAGGCATGAATCTTCAGTAATATTTGTAAGTATGATGCTTGTAAGTCATTTTCTCAAAATTACATTGTTGTGTATTTATTAATGTTGTTTCATATAAAGTTATTTTTCCAACAAAATCAATCTGTATCAGAGAGAATCAGTTAAAGCTATGTCCATTCTCAATACAAAAATTGATTTTCATAATTTAATTCCTTTAATTTTTTAACTGAAGGTTTACTTGCTATTAGCTTTTTAATTTATAAAATGCTGTTAAATGATCAATCTAAAAACACAACTTGTAGTTAATTAATTTGTGTAGTTTTATGCAAGTGTGTAAGTTATGTTTTATATAAACTTGCGTAAGCACTTGTGTTTTATGTAAACACTAAATGTATAAGTGTTATGCTAGAGGATAGCAGTTACCCCTCGCCCCTCCCTTCAAGGAATCTGATATTTCAGAAAGTATCATTCAGACTAAAAAAAAAAAAATCAAATTCAACAAAAACTAAAGTAACTTATCAGATAAGTTGTTTATATAATTTATTTGAATTAATATTATTAATATTGAAATAATCTAAAATGTATTATCTATGATGCTATCAATGTTATAATTTGCTGTGCTTAATAATTATTAAGCTGCATATATAATAATTTATTTAATGTTTATTAATGTTGAAATGATCTAAAATATATTTTAACAATATTATGAAGGTTATAATCTGCTATGCTTAATAATTATTAAGCTGCATATATAATAATTTATTAATGTTGAAATGATCCAAAATATATTTTAACAATATTATGAAGGTTATAATTTGCTATGCTTAATAATTATTAAGCTGCATATATAATAATTTATTAATGTTGAAATGATCCAAAATGTATTTTAACAATATTATCAAGGTTATAATTTGGTTTGTTTACTTACAGTTCTTTGAAGTGAGAGTAATTATTTATGTTAGTTTAACTAAATATTGAAGATAATATATTTTGACAGATTTGATGGAACATCATTAGGTTATATTTAAAAAAATAAATATTATGAAATATTCATTAGTATCTAGTTTTTAAATCAAATTTTGTTACCAATGATAGAAAATCTAGCGAAGTACATGTGTTTTGCAGATGAAGAATTTAATAATTGAAAATTTTATGCACTTTGCATTAATAATTATTTTTTCTTATTCTAGAATTCAAAAAACAACTAACTATATTGTTATGTACTAGTTTGTTTTCATAATTCTCTTTATTAATTAATTTGTTAATTTACTTTCTCCCTAAATCCATGAAAAAATAAGTTTACAAATTATGTAAAGCAATTTAAACATTTAATTTGTTTTGCTTTAATACAGGCAGCTCAAAAGTAATTCTTAAAACTGAAATTTGATTATTCTTCTTCATAATCTGGAGGCACGGCAGTGCCTCCGCCAAGTCGAGAGAGGACAGCCGTAAGCATACTTTTCTGGAAGCAACTCAGGGCACTTTTGACCCCCCCATATCTCCGCGCTGGAGTATCCCAAAAATTTTTAACTTCAATTATAGAGAGTATTTGGCCCACAGGACCAAAATTTAAAATTACAACTTTCTGTCTTTTCTAGTTCAGGCGATATATGAACTCAAACATTCGATTTTTTGTCACTTCTTACTCACTCGTTCACGCGTCATCAAAAAGATTGGGTAGATCCCGTAGCCCCAGAAACTTGGCATTTAGAAAAAAGGTAGTGTTTAGGATACAAAGAAAGGAAAAATTATAAAATCCAGAAAATTCGAAAAAAAAACATTCGAAAATTCAACAAATTCCATCAAAATTGAAAATTGAAAATAATACGATCTTGTAGTCTTGGAAACTTAAGATTTGGTGTGAAGGTAGTGTTTAACATCCAGAAAAAGAAAACATCAAAAACACCAAAAAAATCGAAAGCAAAATTGAAAAAATCGAAGAAATTGAAAAAAACCGAAAATTTGAAGACAATCCGATTTTGTTGCGCTAGAAAATTCAAATTAGGAATAAAGGTAGTATTTAGGATACAGAAAAAGAAAAATTAAAAAAATCCAGAAAATTCGAAAAAAATATAAAAAAATTCGAAAAAAATTGAAAAAATGAAAATAATTTGATACGATAACGCTCGTATTTATAAATTAATTTGGAGAAACTAATTGTGTGTATTAAGCTCACCAATGCCTCGACCGAGTTCGTTGGCCAGCTTGGTCCGCCATCTTGTTTCAAGATGGCGGCCATGGAAAAATTTAAAACTAAAATAAATATACAAAAAAGTTAAAAAATCAAGTTTATTTTTTAATTAGGTGTTAGGACTTGATACAAGGATTCCAGAGCATTTTTTGTTTTACCTCTATCTTAAAAATTGGCTGAGATAGAGCAGTTTGAAATTCTAGGGTGGCTGACATTTTGAAACAAAACAGTACATTACAAAAAAACAACGATAAATTTATGGTCAATAATGGTCAAGCAGGTGCAATCCCGAATGAATACTCCGTGTTATTATAACTGTAACTTTGACTTCGAAATTTTGATACGTTGCATTTTCTATTTGTTGATATTTTTGAACTATGATTTACGCTAAGTGAAATGTTGTTGTTGAAGAGGGATTTTCCATGTAAATCCGAAACGTCCAATTTTAATATGTTTTTAATGTTTTATGAAAGTGAATTGTAATGTCTGTAATTTTAATGATTTTAATATAAATTTATAAGTTTTAGTGAACGCGATTTCTCGCAAATTATTTTCTTTCATTGTTGTAATCATTTTCCCAATCATACGCATAAAACTATATATTCATATCCATTAGCGCCAAATTCTCGCCAAACTTCGCGACAATTGGCGAAATCTCGCCAAATTTGGCGACAAAAATAAGTCTTCATAAATGAAGCCAACTTGGCTATAGCTCAATAATTTGGCGAATTTCTTATTCAAATTCAGTGTAAACGAATCTTTTGTAAACGGTTTCTTTGCATTTTAACTTGCTGTTTTCGAGTAACATTAGCTAAAATTTTAAAACGAAGATATAGGAAAGCTACCTTTTCCTGCCGGTACAGGCCGGAGGACTTTTTTATGAGTTGTCGGATGCAATCTATGTTTTGCATTAAATAAAGTAAAACATTGAAAAACAAATCCCACAGGATGGGGATAGTTTGTTTTAGAGAGATTTTAAGATAATTGTCCTATTAGCTAGTACACCTTCCGTTATTGTTTTGTGTTATTTTCCCCGGATTATGCTTTTCTTTTCTTTTGTTTACGAATTTTGTAATAGAAAAGTTCCGCTATAGACTGGCTACGTTATAGACCTTTTTTTTATAGACAGGTTCATTTTCTTTCACAGGCTTTACTCTATTTAATTTATATATGGAATATTTGTTGTTAAAAGATGTTGGTCGCACAAAAATTTTCACATCTCTCCCTCCCTCCCGACATTACTGGTTGGTTATGACTTGATAGTGCTTTCTAAATAAAATCATGGTGATTCTAAGATTCTCTTGATTTATCTCTAAATTGAACATAAACGATCCTAAGAAAACGGATCAATGAATTACTATATTGGCATGAGGAAATTTAGTTGCAGAAAAATGGAGCATATAGCTAACATTAAGTCTAATAGGAAAACACAGCCTTGGCAAGATCTGGAGGCACTGCAGTGCCTCCGCCAAGTCGAGAGAGGACAGCCATAAACATACTTTTCTGGAAGCAACTCAGGGCACTTTTGACCCCCCCCCCCCATATCTCTGCGCTGAAGTTTCCCAAAAGTCTGGAACTTCGTTTTTCTAGAGAATGTGGCAAATAAGACCAAAATTTAAAATTACAACTTTCTGTCTTTTCTACTTCAGACGATATATGAACTCAAACATTCGATTTTTTTTCACTCACTCACTCATTCACGCGTCATCAAAAAGATTAGGTAGATTCCGTAGCCCTAGAAAGTTGACATTTGGAAAAAGGGTAGTGTTTAGGATACAAAGAAAAGAAAAATTATAAAATCCGGAAAATTCGAAAGAAAAACATTCGAAAATTCAACGAATTCCATCAAAATTGAAAATCGAAAATAATACGATCTTGTAGTCTTAGAAACTTAAAATTTGGTGTGAAGGTAGTGTTTAGCATCCAGAAAAAGAAAACATCAAAAACACCAAAAAAATCGAAAGCAAAATTGAAAAAATCGAAAAAATTGAAAAAAACCGAAAATTTGAAGACAATCCGATTTTGTTGCGCTAGAAACTGCAATATTGGAATAAAGGTAGTATTTAGGATACAAAAAAAGAAGAAAATGAAAAAATCCAGAAAAATCGAAAAAAAAAATTCAAAAATTCGAAAAATTCGAAAAAAATTGAAAAAATTAAAAATATATATCTTTTAACCTTAGAAACTTAAAATTCGGCATAAAGGTAGTGTTTGGAATTCAGAATAAGGAAAAATTAAAAACACAATAAAAATCGAAAATAAAATTTAAAAATCGGAAAAATCGAAAAACACCGAAAATTTGAAAATATACCGATTTTGTTGCGCTAGAAACTTTGAATTCGGAATGAAGATAGTATTTAGGATACAAAATAAGGAAAAATTCAAGAATCCGGAAAATTAAAAAATTTGAAAAAGTCTGAAAAATTGAAAATAATTTGATCTTTTAGCCTTAGAAACTTAAAATTCGGCGTAAAGATAGTGTTTAGGTTTCGGAATAAGGTAAAATGAAAAATACAATAAAATTCGAAAATAAAATTGAAAAAATTGAAAAATAAGGAAAATTTGAAAATAATCCGATTTTATAGCGCTAGAAACTTGAAATTTGGAATAAAGGTGAGATTTAGGATGCTATTTAAGGAAAAAATTTAAAAACACGAAAAATTCGAAAAAAAAAAAAAATCCGCAAAATTCGAAAAAAAAATGAGAAATTGAAAATTATTCGGTCTCGTAGTCTTCGAAACAGAAAATTTGTGTAAAGGGATTCAGAAAAAGAAAAAAAATTAAAAACACAACAAAAAGCGAAAATAAAATTAAAAAATCGAAAAAAACGAAAATTTGAAAAAAAAAATCGATTTTTTAGAGCTAAAAACTGGAAATTTGGAATAAAGGTAGTATTTAGGATAGAAAAAAAAGGGAAAAATTAAAAAAATCTGGAAAATTCGAAAAATTGAAAAATAATTGATCTTGTAGCTTTAAAAACTAAAAATTCAGCGTAAAGGTAGTGTTATAGAGAAAAATGAAAAATTAAAACACAATAAATTCGAAAAAAAAATTAAAAAAAAAATCGAAATAGATCGAAAATTTGAAAATAATTCGATTTTGTAGCGCTAGAAACTTGAAATATGGAATAAAGAAGACAAAAAAAGAAAAAATTAAAAAATCTGGAAAATTCGAAAAAAATTAAAAATTGAAAATAATTTGATCTTGCAGTCGTAGAGACTTAAAATGTAGTGTAAAGGTAGTATTTACGATTCAAAAAAGAAACTTTTAAAAATTTGTAAAATTCGAAAATAAAATTGAAATATCGAAATATCTGTAAAAAATCGAAAATTTGAAAACAATTCGACTTTGTAGTTCTAGAAACATGAGTTTTAAGGTAATTGTCCTATTAGCTAGTACACCGCCCCTAATTGTTTTATGTTTTTTTCCCCGGATTATGCTTTTTTTCTTTTTTTTTACGAATTTCGGTATAGAAAAGTTCCGCTATAGACCGGCTGCGTTATGAACGGTTTCTTTATAGACATGTTTGTTTTCTTTCACAGGTTATACTCTATTTAATTTGCATATGAAATATGGATTGTTAAATGATGTTAGCACCAAAAAAATCTTCACAGCTCCCTCTCTCCTCCCGACATTACTGGCTGGTTATGGCTTGATAGTCCTTTCTAAATAAAATCATGGTGACTCTAAGATTACCTTGATTTATCTTTAAATTGAACCTAAATGATCCTAAGAAGACGGATCAAAGAAATACTATATTGGCATTACAATCAGGAAACTTAGAAGTAAAATCGAAAAATCAATAAATTTATAAAAAGTCGAAGGTTTGGAAATAATTCGATTTTGTAGTCCTACCAGCTTGACATTTGGCAGAAAGGTAGGGTGGGCTTAGGATACAAAGTAAGGAAAAATTTAAAAAGCCGGAAAAAAAGACAAAAAAAAAACGAAAAAAAAAAAAAAACTTCGAAAAATCGAAAAGAGTTTGTTTTATTGAAAATTTCCGGGAATTTTAATTTTAGCTTTCTTTTTATCCTAAACAGTACTTTTGTGCTAAATATCAAGTATCTAGGCTGCAAGTAATATCTCAGATGGATAGCATCTTTCCTGGAAGCAATTGAGAGTACTTTTGACTCCCCCCTCCCATAACTTAGTGCTTGCCTAGTTACCTGAAATTTCTTTAAGGTAACTTCTTCGAAAATCAGTGGATGATCTCCAAAAAGAGCCCAAAATGAAGAAAAGGAGGATTACTTACAAAAAGAAGTGAAATCTCATCAAAAAGTCACCTGTAAAAAATGCAGCCAAGTCTCGTAACTCATTTACCGTAAAAAGTACTGAGATCGTATAAAGCCAAGTTTAACTATCTTATTAACTCTGAAATTTTCATTCACAAATCACTCCTAGTTTCTACATCTTTAGTTAATTATTATTTTGTGACTTGGCAATTACGTAGCACGAGAATGTGATGTATATAGTTAGTCTTAATCAAATAATACTATAACATATTAAGGTGTAATAGCTTCCCTGTCCGTATATAATTTGCTTTAGTTAAATTATCCCATCCCATCCCATGACATAGTAAGGTGTAATAACTTTCCTGTGATGCGTAATTGCCAAGTCACAAAATAATAATTAACTAAAGATGTAGAGACTAGGAGTGATTTGCGAATGAAAATTTCAGAGTTAATAAGATAGTTAAACTTGGCTTTATACGATCTCAGTACTTTTTACGGTAAATGAGTTACGAGACTTGGCTGCATTTTTTACAGGTGACTTTTTGATGAGATTTATTTTACTCAAATTACTTTATTTACTCCAAGTGATTAACAAAAATGCAATTTTTGAAAACTGAAATTTAAACATTGTCAGGTGTGCGTTGCTATTGACCATCCCAAAACTACAGCAGTGAATGTTTTGAGATAATAAATGCAAATGTGTTTTTGTATGTTTTCCGATATAAGTTTAACATTTTTTTAAATTGAATATTCAGGGAAGGGGAGAGCAAGCAGTGTTGAAATCAAGGGATGGCCCCTCAAATCTTTCTCCCCCCCCCCCTGAAAGATTTGAGATTTTATGCTTTTAATGGTCAAAAAGTACAATTTCACCTCCAGAACTCTATAATGTCCCCTCGGAGCCACAGAAATCCCTCCCGGAGAAAAATGTCTAAATTCAACACTGAGGATAAATATTCTGATTTTTTATTTATTTATTGCATTGTGTGTCATATTAGCCATACCTATTCCTCAAAAGATTGCTTTAAATGTTTTGTTATCTTTCATGTATACTAGAATAATAATAATAGTTTTCTTTTTTAAAGAAGATATTTAACATTGGATTTCCTTTAAACATGTCATTTTATAGACATATGGAACCTTGAAAGTAGCATTTTCACATTTTTTCTGTAAAAAATAAAGATAATACTGTAGTAGCTTCCTATAAAATTGCTTGTTCAGATACAGCCCTATGTTTTATGCCCCCAGTCTGGGGAAAAAATAAAGATTGTGCAGTAACCCCACTTCTTAATAACTTTATTTGATAACAAGAAATGTGTTTTTTTTTTTTTTAAGTTACTATTTCAGACATAATAAAAATTATATTCATTACTGAGGTGCACTATAAGTTGCTCTCTTGAAATTGTGGTGTGCATTACGTTTACTTATAGGGACACACAAAAGATATCGGTTACAGTACATATGTGATATTTACAGTCTGTGTGATAGGTGCATTTTCAACTTTGGTGTGCATTTTTAAGTTTAACTAAATTTTTTCATAGTACTTGTGTGTTTATAAACTCGGTTGTTCATATACAGAGCTACACAAGGGAATCCGTCAGTATTACAGACTATGGGAGTGAATTGCTTAAGGGTAGTTTTTAATTTTGTTACGCATTTTCCTGTTGAACTATATTTAGTAGACTAATAGAAGTTTGTGGAATATAAATAAGTTCATATACAGGGCTACGCAAAGAAAAATATTCATTGTCGTTTACGGTTGGTAATTGCTGCGAGTGAGTTTTAAGTTGCCTTTTAGCTTAATATGTGGTGTGTACAAAAATCTTCATATAACATACAGGGCTATACTGCACTATAAATAAAATATAGTAATATTTTTTTTCTTTTTATTGGAACTGGAGTTAAAACCACTTGTATTTCTGATATCTTCAAATCCAAGGATATTCTTAGCAGTTTGAATGAAACATTTATTTTCATCTCGCTGATTAATTTATGTATTTATTTTAATAATAAATTGAAATTTCCATTTTTTTTCTTTCTTTTTAGAAAAAAAAAAAGCATGCCAGTGCTTGGCTTTGATGTTATTATTTATCATTTTTAAATTATAATAACTGAAAATTATTAATAACTTGTTTCTCCCATTAGATTAAAATACATACCTGTTTCTGTAAAGTATCGTGCCATCATCATTAACGTCCAGACTGTTATCTATGTATTTTACTTCTGATATGTAGTATATCATTATATTCAGTAATAAATTTGTTATGTGATAATATTCATTATATAGAGCAACATTTTGTTTTATTTCTGTAACTTGTATTTTCAAATAAAGGAAATTTAATAAAAAATTTCTGTTATCATTTGACTATAATTTTATTATAAATGATCTTTTCATGTATCTACTTGTGTTGTTTAAATAACAGAATGTATATTAAATAAGAAAATCCTCAAACCATTTTTTAATTAAAAAAAAGAGTTACAAAGAGAGTTTATTTAAATTTTACTATTGAAGTCTTTATTTTATTTTAATATGTATATAATGCTTCATAACAATACCTTTTTAATAAACAAGGAAAATATTAAAACAATATTTTAAAAATTCTCTTAAAAAATTAAATAAACATTTGGAATTAAAATAAATGCAATTTTTAAAAGTATTTCTTTAAAAGAAAGTCTATATCATAATTTTAAAAAATCAAAAATTTTCACTTTTTAATGTTTCATGATATGTTACTTATTTAATATCATTATGAATCCATTCAAGTCAAAAATAAATTTGAATTATCAGTAGAAGTTTGTTTTATAAAGCCATTATTTTTAAATTAGTCTTTAAAAAAATAATAAAGATTTTTTTTAATTCTTCAAACATGAAGGGTTTTCTTCATTCCAGAGTCGGTTTATTATCTCATTTTTATATATATATATATATATATGAAAAAGCATTTGATTCGGTCTACACATCTGCAGTAATTACTTCTCTGGAGAACATTGGTATAGACAAACCTTATATCAATATCATAAAGAAGATCTACAAGAAAGCAACAGCCACCATCCGTTTGGACAAAGGAAAAGCGAAGATCAAGCTTGAAAGAGGAGTAAGACAAGGAGACACCATTTCGCCTAAGCTTTTTACTGCTGTCTTAGAGAGTATTTTCAAGAAGCTGGATTGGGAAAACAAAGGGATTAGAATAAATGGGGAATATTTAAGCCATCTCCGGTTTGCTGATGACATTTTAATTTTCAGTAATAGCCCTGAAGAATTGCAAAATATGCTAAAAGATTTGGCAGAAGCTAGCATTAATGTGGGATTAAAAATAAATTTGGAAAAGACTAAGGTGAGGTTCAATTCATTTGCATCAAAAAAGAAAATCGTCTACAACAACACTGAGATTAAAGATGTTGAAAGTTATGTGTACCTTGGACAAGAAATATCTTCAGACAACAGTATCATGAATGAAATCAATAGAAGAATAAGAAATGGATGGAGTGCTTTTGGGAAGAACAATATTATTCTGAAAAGTAACATGCCTCTTTGTTTGAAAAGAAAGGTGTTTAACCAATGTGTTTTGCCTGCACTAACTTATGGAGCAGAAACTTGGACACTAACAAAACGGATGGTACAAAGATTACAAACAACACAGCGAAGTATGGAAAGATGTATGCTAGGCATAACCAGAAGAGACCGAAAGAGAATAACGTGGATAAGAAGTCAGACGAAAGTTTTTGACATTATCGAGAGAATTAAATGGCTAAAATGGAAATGGGCTGGGCACATTGCAAGAAGACAAGACAATAGATGGAGCACAAACACCCTACAGTGGTATCCCAGAGATGTAAAACGACCAAGAAGATGACCTCAAGTAAGATGGAGTGACGAAATCAGAAAAGTGGCCGGTGTTAATTGGATGACTAAAGCACTAGACAGGCAACAATGGAAAAATCTGGGGGAGACCTACATCCAGCAGTGGATTGAAAACGGTTGATGATGATGATGATGATGATGATGATATATATATATATATATATAAATCAAATACTTAAAAAGAAAGATAGCTTGAAAACAAATAGTTGACAATGAGCCACAAATTAGAAACAAATAGTTGATCATGGGCAGAATGACTGCAAATGTATGTGTCTTAATTAGGGTTGGGAGTGTTCAGGAAACAAAAGAGTGCATAATGTTGAAATGCGATACGTAAGAGATTATGTTTGAATAATTCTAAATTGGCCTTTTCGGTCTATTTATTAGATTATTCAATAAATACCTCTTTTAATGCAAGCACTGTATTTTATTATTTGTAGTGAAAGTGATATTATTTTCAGCATACAATTGGAGTTTCACCATAATATGCTGAAGCATGTTTGGGTACAATTGCTAGTTTGTTAAATCAATAAAGAATTGCCATGTTTTCCTAAAACTTTTCTGCCATTATTAGCATTAAAACTAATACCAATATGCTTAAAATCGTTATCAAGAAAACTGGATGAAAAAGAAGATTGTAACAGCACAGCACACCTAAAAAATGTATGATGAAGTGATATGTTAACCATATCTAGAATAATGACTACATTAATTTAAAATTCAGCGGATTACTATTTGCTTAAATAAACACCTTCATGAGATTAATAGCCAGATTTAATATTTTTGTTCCATGAATTAAACAAAAAGAAATAAGGATGTTTGTCAGCGGTATTTTTCACTGGAAGCAGAATTACTTAAATAATTAAAATGCTTAAAAGCCTCAGGAATTAAACTAATAAATTAGTGATTTGTTAGATTTACATTGTTTTATTTTATCGTAAAAAATAATAATTTCCTTTAACAGTAATAACAAAATGTAATGACAATTAATTCATAAGATGAATATTTTGAGCTTGTAAACACGGACGTTCTCTGAAGGAAAAAAAAAAGGGGGGGGGGGGACAATATTTTGAAACACATATGCTAAGGTGCAGAGAATAAACTTGGGGCCCAGGAATAAAGTTTCCTAGTGCCCCTACATATGTATTCGGATGAAAGAGGAAAATTTTAGAACATAATTATTAAATATATTATTTTTAAATTAATTGTTATTTAATTTATGTGTTCAATGATTTTAATTAACTAATTTTGATTAGTATTTTTTAAATTAATTTCATTCTTAAATCAAATTAACATTTAATAAATAATTATACTATTTTTCATACATTTCCTATATTATACTATGAAATATACAATTTAAAAATAAATTTCATTAATACAGTATTGCAGTATACGTTGGGCCCCATTAACTGCTTTTTCAGGGCCCCACACAGGGTTGCACTGGCCCTGGGTGTGTATAAATTCTATATACAGTGCTGCATGAAAGAATTTGCATACATTACAGACTATATGGACAGACAACAATTGTTGAAAATAGATTTTTACTGAGTTATGTGCTTTTAAATTGTTCATTTAGATATCGTATTTCATAAAAACAAAATTTATTAATAATATTCTGTTAGTGTTGGAAAGTGTTTATTTGTATGATCCTTATACCAATGGCGCAACCAGGATTCTCATCTGGGAGGGGTTCTGAACCATTGTTACTGATAAAATAAACAATTTTGTTGATAACAATACATGACACGTAAAAACTGCCGTAACGAAAATCACAATCAATCATAATATATTTAGCATGTATGTGTTTTAAAACACAGCATTTTCAGAGGGAAAAAAAAAAAAGCAATAGCAATGAAATATGTACTACTTTACTGCTATTGCTCTTAACTTTTTATTTAATTAATTTTGTGTAGAATCCTATTATAAAGTCTTGAATGGTAAACATTTTATGCTGCTCATGCTTTCCTTTACTTTGGCTTTTACACATCACATTAATTTTTTTTAACACAAGGGGTTTTCTATGCATTTTGTCAGTTTTTCAAATGCTCTGGAAGTTGATTTTAACACTGAAATCCCCCTCTTTTCACACAAAACTTTCTGACTGATACAGGGACCGATTTACAAGTTTGGGAGTACCTGGGCACAGATGCTTTGGGAAAGGGAGGGGGGGGGAGGGCTTGCACCAGTGCTTACAGTGGTTTTGAGTAAAAAAAATATGTATCACTAATAGCGGTAATTATTAAGATAACCACTACTGACTTAAATGATTTAGTGATATTTAATAATTTTTTTGGGTACTTCTCTATTATACCGTCGACCACTTTTCATAATAAAAAACTATCGCCAAAGAAACGGAAGAACGTTGTCATTGGAATATCAAAATAAATAAAATATAAGAATTTACGGACACAATTGTTATTTTAATTGATGAAATAACTAATAAGTCAGTAAAACATAATGAATAATACATGCAAATGTCAAATTAAAAACCACTTGATGACAACAAACACGTACAATGCTTCTGACATCAAGTAAATGGGACTGCATTTTTGGCGTTTAATCTTAGAGTTGGCGATAGTTTTTTGTTATGAAAAGTGGTCGACAGGATAATAGAGAAGTACCTTTTTTTATACATTTTCTTCTTGATTTTTTAGCAATAAAAGTTTTTATAACAGCTTCATAATCAATCTTTAGTGTTCTATCTCGCTAACGATTTTTCAAAATCGGTTCTGAAAGTGAAAGTATCTTAATAAAAAAACCTGTTAACAAAACCGAAAAAGTAAAAAATGGCCTTTGCATTGATTGACCTCAACTATCCAATGGAATTTTTTTTTTTTAAATAATGAAATGCAAGCAAGATATATATAAAAAAAATTTGCCATAGAATTAATATTAGCGAGCGAGTGTTGTTGCGCAAGTGAAGTAGTTATTTTTAAATGAAAAAAATAAACAGGTTTTTCCATATTAATTTTGTGTTTTTATCGTGAAAACTTCCAGATTTTGACCAATCATTGAAAAATCTTCAGTAGCATTTGGGGGGCCCTGGACCTGTGCCTCGAATGACCTGCTGTACATCAGGCACTGGATTGATGTCATGACTAAAAGCATCTAGAAAATGGCATTTTTATGTAATCATTGAGGATTTAATTTTCCTGAATGAAAATGCAAGTTTCCATTTAAAAATAATGTTTTATCATCAGAAGAGGAAACTTCCCCTTCTGAAATTAACGTGCATTATCTATAAAGTAGAAACTTCATTTTCAAGCCATGAGAAATGGAATTCCACTAAATGTCATGTCATTTGGTTTCATTTTCTTTTTTTCAATATTGTTAGGAAAATGGTATATTTTTCTGTTAGCATCAAAGAAAATCTGCATTATCACTTATAAAACTAAAAAGCAGTTCAAACATATTATAATTAAGAAACCAAAAATAAGCTGCTATTGACATTTTATAAATGAAGAACTGTCTTTATGTTCAATTAATTTTTTATCGGGGGGGGGGGGGGGAGCTGAACCCACCATTTAAGATCCTTTTTGAACACTTAAATTTAGAAAGAAAAACAAAACTAAATTTTGTTTTGAGGAAAAGGGTGATCAGAGCCCTTCAGCCAAAAAAAAAAAAAAAAAGTTTCTTTTTGTCTTAGTGATTAATTATTTGACATTATTATTATTTCTTTTTTTGAAAATTATCAGAGAAAAACAAACTTTAGTTTATAAAATTTGAAAATTCAGATAACAGCAATTGCCTTGCTCCCATTGTGGGCACATGTGCATATAAAATGCCTTATTTCTATAAATTTACATGTAATGTAATAGACATTTTATTTACATGTAGACATACATTTCTGTAAATGTATGTCTATGCTAAGGTAGTGCTAATACTGATTAGAATGATTTTTTCTTTTAGTTCATATTTTTTATTTAAATCTTGATGGGAATTTACTTATTTTGTATAATAAATTAAACCTTATTTAATTACTTTTGTCAGTATTATTTTGCAACAAACTGATCTCCATATATTTTTATTTTTACCAGGGAAAATAAAATGTGCACAGAAATTGTGGGACCCAGTACAGATACGGAATAGGGCTTCTGCATGCACTGTATATGGCTATATTTAATATGAAATTGGCTGCTCACTGAGCCTTTCTTAGCCCAATACAACAATATCTCTTGTATCTATATCCCCTGTGTATTTCCCAAACCTTTAATAATAATAACGAAAGAAGCACGTTAAAAAAAAAAATCACTTTTATATTATCTGCCTTCCGTTTTTTAAGTAAAAAAGAAATTAGCACAGGCATTAACCCACAAAATATTTGCATGTTCATTTCATTGCGAATGTAAACAAACAAACACTACCCCTCCCCCTCCATCCAAGCTGCAAAACTCACGCATGCGCAAAAATAAGTTTCTTCTCCTTACGCCAAATTCTTATGCCATAGTGTAAACGCAATTTTTTCTACTCTTGGAGCAGAAAGACCCAACAGACCTGAAAGACCATATAGTGTAAACGCAGCATTAACCGCCATTGCTATTTTCAGTGTTACCGCCTTCGTGGCTTATATTTATTTTAGAAGTTTGTAAGTTTTAAAGTACTTTTTCTTACGACTACAGTTTATATTATTTTCTCAGTAAGTTATTTTTCTTTTTTAATCGTTATTTAAGAATATCTTAAGTTGTTTGGCATCACCATTTTATTCAACAATCAACATGTGAAGTTTTCACTCGTGTGTTTTTTAATTTATTTATGATATATTTTTAATTTACATGTAAGCGAAATTATCAGACATCAGGTAAGATCGATGATTTTAGCTTTTATAATATCTGAGTAAACCATTTTAAAATATTGATTTTATCCTGTGTTTATTTTCTTCCAATCTATCTAGCGGTGGTTAAATTGTTTACACATTTCGCAATATTTCATATTCATAAATGATAAAATAATCTGTAATGGTATTTTCATTTTGGAGAGCATAATATTCCACTGGAAGTAAAAATATCCTTCATCGCTAATAGCCTCAAACATGTTATGTATTTAATAAATGTATACATCATTACTTTTTTGTATTTTTTTAGTTTGCAAGTTATATTGGTCATTTTTAACAATGTTATGCACTTAATTTACTTTTTTAAACAACTGATGACTGATAATTTCTGCCAATCTATCGTCCTGTCATGAATAACAATTATAAGTACTATTTTTTCTTCAAATAATGATGGGTCAAGTAATTTTTTCTTAATATAACCAAACCACTATAAAAATACATCTACCTTTCATCATTTTCAATTGAGGAGAGATGACTGATTTCATATTTTGGGTGACTGGGAAGCTGTTTAATTTTCTCATACAATTTAGCAGAGACTCCTTGATGTGTAGTTTTGTTATTATCAAAGTAGCTATCATTTGGGATTCTCTGAAGATAGTGGAAAATTCTGATTGACATCTCTGGAGCTATACAAAATGTATTGTGAAAATAGAAAGAAGAGACAGACTATTACAGAAGAAAATTCTACCTTTATCATGTACCTTTCATTATTACCGAGTAAAAACATATGTTACAAATTTCTTATTTAAAGTGGTTAAAATTATTTTTTAAGCTTATGAAGTGGAAAAAGAAATAGTTAATAAAGAACTTTTTTCCAGTATCGTAACATTTTAAATATCATGCAATAAATGTATTTAAATATTTGTCACATTTTTAAAATATTATAAATAGCATCCCATGATAAATATTTACATAGTACAGTAGTGTAGCTATGAATTCATTTTTCTCAAATTGTTTCAAACAAGCACACAAATTTCTTGGCTAATTAATAGTTAGTTATTCATTAGTAAATAATATTTGTTTTTTCAGAAGTGCATTTCAAAAACTAATTTCTGTGTGTATATATATATGCATGTATTATATTTTTCTTTCTCTTAGTTTTTCTAGTTGCTATAGCTGCTACAGTTGAACAGAAACAGAGATGCAACAAGGGTGATGCGAGTAGATATTAAGCAAATCTGGATAATCTGTGCATCAGGAGCGTCAGTTATATTGATATGATTTAATATGATGGTCAGTGCAGAAAGGTGCTGGATCATAGGGTGCTTACTTCTGTGTTGGCCCGTTGGAATGTGCCTAGGTGGCTATAGGTTACAAATAATCTTTAGTCTCTTAGGTGCAAACTTTGCAGGCTAAATCACATTTTCTACGCAGCATGGTAGCTTTTTTTTGCTGAGGATTGCTTTATTGTCTATGTTTATGAAAAGTAAGTCATTTATTGGTTTTTCGATATTATTTCTGTTTCTATATACTATATAATGTAAGAGTGAATTCAATTTAATGTTTTCTGATTGAATACTGATTAATTTTTAAGGGAATTTAGTAATAGTCAATTGTGTATTAGTTAGAACAATCACTTAGATTAAATAAAGACTTTTACATATAAATTGATTGTTTGAAAAAATCATACTAAAATTAGCATAAATAAAATTAAAGTATTTTTTATTTTAAGCATGCCTTTATTAGTGTATTTAAATAGAATACGGCTATTTTATTAAAAATTTGAAGGTGAAAACAAAAATTATAAAACCGTTAGGCACTGACAGAAATATTTGGTTCTTTTCCATTAGATGGGACACAACTTTGTGCCAAGTACAAATATTGGCACAAAATTCACAGAAATCTATGGCTGTACATATAATAATATATCATGTGTAATATATATCGAACAAGAGTTATTAAGGAATATGGAAATCTTGAAATCCGGTTCTGTGAGTATATCTTTGTTCCTTGGCCACAGCACCATTTTAATCAAGAAAGACAGCATAGCAGTGCTACCTGTTGAGCGATATACACTGAAATTTAGTCAGAAACAATTTGAGTCTAGATCTAACTGAAACAAGGAATTTCTGTGTGTTAGTTCTTGAGCTACAGAATCCACAAAATTTGTGACATAGACAGACATTTTATTAAAATTATCAAATCCTAATCAAGCATCCTAAAATATGTCAATTCATCAAATAATAGAAGTTGAAAATTTTCATGATTCTAATACTTTTTTATTATGTTACATAGAAAAAAGTAAAAAGGAGAGTGGAAGTGTTTAGGCATTGGGGGGGGGGGGGAGAAGGAGGCAAAGCAAAAACACTTCTTTTTTTTCTGCAGTTTGGCTGTTTTGTTGTAATTAAAAGTACTGAGGAAGATAAAAATGTCCTCATGCTAAATTTCGACAATTCATTGCTAATTATAGTAATGCTTATATGTTAAATATTATTCCCTTGATTCATTCAAAAGTATTTGTTTATAAATAATTGCAATTTTTTATAGCTTTAAAATTATTTTAAATCCCCACCCCCCCCCCCCTCTTCCTCTTAAAAAATAGCAAATCTTTAAGAGTTTATCATTGCTGGTTTTAACTTTATATATTTAAAAAAATTGCATCTTTATGAAAGTAATAATATAATTGTTCATATAATAAACACACTCCATTTTTCCATATGCTGATTTATATAAAAAAAAAAATTCCTAAATTTGATAAAATTCCAGTTTTACATTGGTAAAACTAATTTTGTTTTATTGAAAGCAGTTAATATTTACATGTTTTCTATTATGCAGGACAAAAGTTGAAAATGTCTGAGTAGGAAAAAAAAAGTATTTTTCTGTACATTTCAGATAAAAAATATATTTTTCAAGTAATCTTTAGAAATTTTTGTGTATACTGCACTTATTTTACAAAATTAAAATAGTACTACTTATTTAAAGTGGATTGTATTTAAAAAATAAAATAATAATACATTGTGTATTTTTAATAAGATTTTAATCAAAACTCCCCCTCCCTATAAAAAAGGATCCGAGATGAACTTTAAGAATAGCAAGCTAATTAAATATAAGCATACACAGGAGAAGGTCCACCCCTACAAATCTGAAAATAGTGAGATATAGCTTGAAATATTAAGAAACAGGTGCCGGTAGAAAAAAATAGAATGAGGGGCAAGATTTTTGGGAAAAAATGTGTCTGTGATCCACAATCTAGTCTGTTTTTTTAAGTGTAGGGTATAAACATATGAAATAAGCTAAATTAAGATTTTTTGACAGAACTCGTGCAAAACAATTTTAACCATATCAACATTAAAAGCAATACAGAAATTTAACAATTAAGAAATAATAAACTTTCAAAACTGTCTTCCACTGGGTGTTCAGATCCTCCCCCCCCCCCCCCCCCCCACCGACGCTGACACAAATTCTTTGTTCCTTTTTATTATTATTATTATTCTAATTTGTCTTTTTTTCCCTTTAACCTGTGTCTTTTTTCCCCCCTTTAACTAACCAGATATATATATATATATATAAGTTATTTAAACTTCCAAATCTCTAGTGAGTGTAATGCCCTCCCCCCCCTCCTCCTCCTCCGCGCGCTAATGAAAATCTTGGTTATGGCAGGGATTCAGATGTCCGTTAAGGATCTTTAAACGGGTCGGAAAACCTTATTCCCGAGTGAAATCTCAAAATCGCTATTCAGATGTCCGTTTAACGATTCTTAAATAAGAATCCTAGCATTAAAAGCACTCCGATTTAAAGATAGCTAAAACGCCGTCCTAAAAATAAGGTTCGTGGTATTTCGGACGCCATTACTATTTTGATGTCGTTTTCTTCCTTTCTTGTATTGACGATTGTAAGTTTAAAAATTTTTCATTTTTACATACAGTTTATATTATTCAACTTAATATGATGCTGTAACATTTATATATATATTTTTTTTCTGTAATTATTTCGAATTTTATGTACTGATGCTCATGCAACTATTTGTCAAAATAAAATGGTTGTATACATTCAATTAAGGTATTTTATGTTATAAATACTGTTAGATTATTTTATTTTGTATTATCGGCAATTATTCCGAATTTCTTATACCTACTTTATATGCATGACACCTGTTAAAATAACGTCAAGCAAACAAGTTGTATGTTCTGAATTAAATAAATAAATTAATGTTATAGAATTGCGACAATCGTATACATTAAACATCTTATTTTATTTATTTTTTAAATACAGTTTTCAATGCATGATGATATCCTGATTTTAGGATATTTTATTTAATTTTGTCGATAGTTGTAAATGCATATTCCCATTATACGCAAACTTTAAATGTGCACTGAGATGTTAAAATAAATTATTTTAGATAAATTTGTATTTTCTTTCGATGATAGTTATAAATGCTCCATATCCCCATTACACATAAACTGTAGTATTATGTGCACTAAAATGTTCAGATAACTTATTTTGGCTCGATTAGTTTTTACATTTCTGTTAAGATTACACTAACACATTTTTTGCTTAAAAAATAATTATATAAACACCTATCTTGCCTTTAAAAAAAAAACTATCATTATGTACACACACATATATGTTTATATACACAAGAAATACTTATTTTTTATTTCTAAATGTTAAAATTGAAAATACATCTAAATTATAATTCTTCAATGTCGGTTGTTCTGTTGTATTATCCAATGATGGAATCAATGGGTGCCTGAGGAGAATGGGGAGTCTGAGGGATCTTTTATTTTGTTACTACATATAGAAATGAAATTCCTCTTTGATGGAAAGTATTTATTTCAAATAGGTAATATATAGGTAAAAATATGCTCTAAACTTCCAGGATGTTTTTCTACTTGCTGTAAAAATATATAGTATCAATTTTCTGACATCAATTAAAAAAAAAAAAAAAAGTTATATGCATCCATATATTTTATAGTTGCAATCATAGAGTAAAGTAATTAATTAATATGGTTAATCACAACATTGGACAATAAAAGAGAAAATATTGTTTGAAGCTATTGTTGCTCAGCTAAACAAAAAAGTTAACAGTCAAGAAATTCAATTTTATTATAAATAATATTTTTTTAATCTATAGCTATAGGAGTAGAATTTCTCCAAGAAATTTTTTTGCTTTAATTTCTTTCTCCCCCCCCCCCACCCCCATTTTTTTCCTTCTGTGTTTAACTAATTTTTGAGCAAAGAGCAAAAGAAATATCTTAAAATTATTGAATCCTTTATTCAGTTTAATACATAAATAATATTTTTTTTCTTCAAATAATTATTAATAAAGTAATGTATAATGTATTTTTATAACCACTATATATATATTAATATAACCACTATAAAGGTACATCTACCTTGCATGTATCGTATAATTTTATAAAATATGCAATAAATGTATTTATATATTTATAGCATTTTTAAATATTATTTATTATTTCATAATTAACATCCTATGATAAATATTTACATGGTACAGTAGTATAGCTATGAATTCTTTTTTCTTGCATTGTTTCAAACAAGCACATACATTTCTTGGCTAATTAATAGTTAATTATTCATTAGTAAATAATGTTTGTTTTTCAATATTATGCATTTCTAAAACTAGTTTCTGTGCATATGTATGCATGTGTTAGTTGAATTTTTTCTCTTAGTTTTTCTAGTTGCTATAGCTGCTACAGTTGATGACAGAGATACAACAAGGCTGATGTGCGTAGATATTTAGCTGGATACTTTGTTCATCAGCAGCATCAGTTATTGATATAAATAAGATGATGGTCAGTGCAGAAAGAAGCGAACTTTTTGTCACTAAAGTTGTTGCTGCATCGTTTACTTCTGTGTTGGCCCGTTGGAATGCGCCTAGGTGGCTATAGGTTAGAAATAATCTTTAGTCTCTTAGATGCAAACTTGCAGGCCAAATCACATTTTGTACGCAGCATGGAAGAATTTTTTTTACCAAGGATTATACTTTGCTGTTTATGAAAAGTAAGTCATTTACTGCTTTTTAGAAATTATTTGTGTTTCTCTTGTATACTATAATGTAAGAGTAAATTCAATTTAATGTTTTCTGATTTAAGACTGATTAATTTTTAAGGGAATTTAGTAATTGCCAATTGTGTATATTAGTTCAGGGGTCGATGCAGGTTTTTTTTGTTGGGGCCCATTTTGTAAAAAGTAAAGTTTATTTTTGCGAAATTTATTATATTTTTGTGAAAAATAACATTTTGTAACGAAAGTTGATATCCAGTTAATCAAATTCAAACCAAGCATTTATAAACAAAAGCTTTTTTAAATCCTTTTGCTGAAGTTTTCCTCTCTGGTGAACTTGCTTCCTGACAAATTACACATTTTAAAACATCACTGAATAATATATAAATAATAAATAGTAAGTTTTTATGGAATAGAATTTTGTGAAAGAGCCCATTTTATCAAATTGATTTTTATGAAGGGGCCCATTTTATCAAATTGATTTTTGTGAAGGGGCCATTTTATCAAATTGATTTTTAATAGATACAACAGTTATTAAGGAATATGTAAATCTTGAAATCAGGTTCACTGAGTATATCTCTTTTTTTTTGCCACTTTCATCAAGAAAGGCAGCATAGCAGTTCTGCCTGTTGAGTGATATACACTGAAATTTAGTCAGCAACAATTTTAGTCTAATTCTAACTGAAACAGTGAAATTCTCTGTGTTAGTTCTTGAGCTATAGAATCCACAAAATTCGCAACATAGACAGATAGACATTTTCCTAAAAAAATAAAATCATATTCAAGCATCCTAAAATGTGCCAATTCATCAAATAATGGAAGTTGAAAAATTTCATGATTCTAAAATAGGAGTGTGGAAATGTTTAGGCATTTTTTTTTTTTGGGGGGGGGGGGGGGGCAGCAAAGCAAAAAGATTTCTCTTTTTTTTGCAGTTTGGCTGTTTTTTGTCCTGTTATTACAATTAGATTGTAATGTAATTAAAAATACTGATGAAATGAAAATGAGCTCATGCTAAATTTGGGCAATTAATTATTAACTACTATGTTATGTTAAATATTATTCACAGGATTCATTCAAAAATATTTGTTTATAAATAAGTATGCATTTTTTTATAATTAAAAAAATATTTTAAACCCTCCCCCCTTTCCCCTCCCTTTTAAAAAAATTGTAAATCTTTAAGAATTCATCATTGCTGATTTTATATTTTAAAAAATTTGCATCTTTATGAAAGTAATAATATAAATGTTCATAAAATAAACAGCCACGGTATTTTTCCATATGCTGAATTATAAAAAAAATAATTTCCTAAATTGGATAAAATCTCAGTTATGTGATTGTATAGTAAAGGGCAAAATTTTCCAAAAAAAAAAAAAAAAGTCTGTGATCCACAGCTTCTAGTCTGTTTTTTTAAATGCAGGGTATAAATATGAAAAGCTAAATTAAGATTTCCTCGAACCAGAACTCCTTGTGTAAGACAATTTAAACATATTAACTCTAAAAGCAATACAGAAATGTAACAATTAAGAAATAAACTGCCTTCCACTGGGTGTTCAGAAGCCCCGCCTGATGCTGACAAAAATTCTTAGTTCTTTTTTCTTTTGTTTTTTTTATTATTCTAATTTGTCACATTTTTTTCTTAATTAATCTTTTTTAAATAAACAGAGATAAAAAAAAATAGTCCTTTAAACTTCCAAATCTAGAGAGTAATTGCTCCCCCCCCCCCCCCCCCCCCGGTGCGCTAATGAAAATCCTGATTATGTGTGTATATAAATTTGATTCTTAAATATTTTTTAGCCGTGGCTTATAAGAATCAAAACCTTTTGGTTTGAAATTTTAAACATGTACTCAAATGCATAAAATGAATATTTAAAGAAGAATTATTCCAGGAAATAAAACGAAAAAAGTGCATGTAAATATAGCTTAGCTATTATTAACATTATTTAATAATATTTAAAAAACAAACAGAGCATTTAATTCTTCATCGCTATATCGTTCTGTCTTTTTTCTCAAATGATGATGAAAAGTAGAAAAATCAAATTTCAAAAAACGCGCAAAGCTGAGAACGGCAAATAATGCGCATGATTGATTGATTGATCTGCAGCGAAGCTATTCTGAATGCTGATTGGTTTAACGTTTGTGTAGTCGCTATTATGTTCCGAGAACAGCCGAAGCCAGATCGGGGAATAAGGAAAACCGAAGCTAGTTTAGGAAGACCAGTCTGAATAGCGTTTTAAGGATTCTTAATTAGTGATCACTAAATTTAAGTTAAGAATCGCTATTTAGATATCCTTAACGGGCGGACATCTGAATGCCTGCCTATATGTGATTAAATTTGATTCTTATATATTTTTTTAGCCGTGGCTTATAAGAATCAAAACCTTTTGGTATGAAATTTTAAACATGTACTCTAATACATAAAAATGAATATTTAAAAAAGAATTATTTTAGGAAATAAAACGAAAACAGTGCAGCTATTAATTGCATTATTTAATAATATTTAAAAAAACAAACAGCATTTAATTCTTAATCGCTATATCGTTCTGTCTTTCTTTTTTTACATGCTATCTTTTTTTTTTTTTTTTTAATTCAATGTTGATGATGGGGAAGGACAGAAAAAAAAATCTAATTTGAAAAAACGTGCAAAGTCCAGAACGGCAAATAAAGGGCACGGTTGATTGATTGATCTGCAGCGAAGCGATTCTGTATGCTAATTGGTTTATCATTTGTGTAATCACTATCATGTTCCGAAAATTGCCGAAGCCAGAGTCGGAAATAAGGAAAGCCGAAGCTGTTTAGGATGGACGATCTGAATAGCGTTTTAAGGAACTTTCCTTAAGTTTGGGTTAAAGATCTCTACTGTAGGATCCTAAACAAGCGGACACCTGAATGCCTGCCTTGATTTTCATTGCTTATTTTACATTTGCTAAAATAATAATAATAATGTTTAAATATTAAAAGGCACTGTAATGTAAAATTTTAATCGTAAAATATTTGAATTTCTCTTATTTAATTAAATAAGTAATTGTTAATAATAACAAATTTTACTTTTATAAAATATATTCCATTAATCATGAAAAATACAAAGCAACCGATTAAACATTTTTAAATGAAAAAAATCAAATAGAAATTTAGGGGAATCGAACCCGCAACTGCTCTAACCATTCGGCCACCAAGTTCACTTTTAGATTTCAACAAAATATCAATAAAATACTCAAATTAGTCAAATGAAGGACCGCGTTCATTATCATTGATTTGGACGTCCAAATCAATGATAATGAACGCAGTCCTTTCAATTTCATTCACAGTAAAGACCCGCTCTATAGTTTAACCTCCATCGCCCGCGCGCCGCCTGATCTTCGGTTCTGAACATCCCCTTACTCTCAGATTCAAACTAACCAATGAGAGAACGAATTGTGCTGGAGAGTTTGGGTTCTTAGCAAAGAAATGTAACCGGTTTTTTTTTAAAACATTCTTCGATTCATTTGTGGAATTACGTGGTTTGTGTTTAGTTTGTTTAGTGGTGGTGAGTTAAGGAGTGGTTTTTGTGATATTTCAAAAAGGGTTAGGTCATATTTATCAGATTTGGTGAATTTTTTTGTTTTCGACATAGAGTCCTATATTGCGAGAAGGTCTCAGAATACCTCCGACAGCGATGGCGGGGTCTGAGGTCAAAGTTAAAGCTAGTCCTGTTTTGGACAAAGAAGATTACAACAAGTATAATTGGAATGACGGTAGAGAAGCAGGTGAACAAATTGAAATTATTCCGGAACTCCAAGAGTATGTAATTATCACAGAATGCCTACAAGGAGCTTTTCAAAAAGTAAACCCTATTCAAGTGAAACAAGAAATTAAGAAGAATTTTGAAAGACATAGCGAGATAGATACATTTCGATATACTCGAAATAATAAAATCCTGATAACGACGAAAAGTTATGAATGTGCGCGGGAAATCATACAAAAAAAAAAAATATTTGAAAGACAGGTCAAACATAACCTAATGAACGAAAACATCACCACAAGATTTCTAATCTTTCGAATGGATGTAGACATCATGCTAAAAGAGATCCAGGTAGAACTAGAGGAGGAAAATGATATTGTTGTCCAAAATGTTAAGAGATTCCTAACAAGACAAGAGGGACGAATGGTTCCCACGGGAACGGTGCTTATTACAATTTACGGCCATAAACTCCCGGAATATGTTAAAATGTTTTATATCAGACAAAGAATTAGGCTGTTTATTGACCGTCCGAGGCGCTGTAATGTGTGCCAAAGTTATACGCACGGCAGTAACAAATGTCCAAATGAAAAAATCTGTAAACGATGCGGAAAATCTCACCCCGAAATAAACTGTAATGAAGTAGAAATAAGATGTGCTAATTGCGGTAAGCAACATGAAGCAGACAACATCGAATGCGAAACCAGAAAAAAAGAAGCTGAAATTTTAAAAATTAAATGCGAAAAGCATATAACGCTAGCAGAAGCAAGAAGACAATCCAACTCAAGGCCAGCAAACAGCTACGCGGCTAAGACGAAACAACATGTGGAAACAGCAAATATGGACGGTAATATTCATAAATTGGCGATGGTTATAGAAGATAAATTTCAACAGATAATGGATTTCATTACGCACTTTTGGGAAGTATTAGATAATATGCAGCAGATATTTGTAGAGAGAAAAGAAAACGTTCTGGAGGAAAATACGAAAGAAGCACCTGGTAAAAATAAAGTTGTACACAGAGATGTCATGACGGAGCTATATCAATGCTTGAGAAATAAAAAATTCAAGATGGGTGAGCAAAGTCAGCAAGGAGTACAGTCTCAGATTAATATAACTGTGGAGAGTGAGGACATGATGACGGATTCGGGAGAGACATAACGATGTTGGATCAATGGGATGCTGGTAAATGTCGTATGGTCATTATGTGTTTATGGACTGTTTGTTTTTCTGGTGTTTGTTTTGTAAAGTCATTTTTGGGGTAAGTGTTTGTTTTAATTCTTGTATTTTTTGGTGGTTGATTTTTTACCTGTTTTTGTCGGGTTGTGTTGTATGGATACTTTATTGATACATTGGAATATTAGAGGTATTCGGGCCAACTTACCCTGGCTTCATACTGGGTTTTTTCGTAAGAGTGTTGTCTGGGCATTTCAAGAATCTCTGCTCAAGGAGAAGCATAAATTATTGTTTAATGATAGGAACATTTTTCGTGCTGATCGGATTGGAAATTTAGTGAGAGGGGGTGGAGGTTTGTTTTTAGCAGTCCAAAAGAAGATTCCAGTTACTATCATAAACCTGCCTGCTATTGACCGGGATCATGAGGCGCAAGGGATTAAAATTTGGTTTAAAAAGAGGTGGATTTCCATCATAAATATTTACGCTCCCAAAGGCTTCGGGGCTACGAATTGGTTGGAAAACATAAAAGATATGATTGGTGAGAATTATTTCATTATTGGTGATTTTAACATTAATTTTCTCAACTGGCGAACAAACCCGAAAGGTCAAAAAATGGTTCATCTTGTTAACTGGATTAATCGGAATGATGTAGTGCTCCTGAATACGGACCAGGTAACGAGATTTTCTGGCGGAGGTAGGGGATCTCTCCTAGATTTGAGTATGGTGTCGAGTAGGTTAGCTGGTGAGTGCAATGTGGTTGTTCATTCGGATCCGATGGGCTCTGATCACTATCCCATTGAGATTCAGGTATCGAATAGTGGTTATGAGGTCAGGAGGGAATTTTTGACTCTGGTTAATTGGGATCGTGTTGGCTCGGCGGTGGCTGGTGTCGGTGAACATAAAAATGGGGATGATTTGGATAAGTGGACAAAAACTATTACCCAGACTATAGAACATTGTAAGGAGCGGGTTCCGATTAGTAGTGGGAATCTTCCGCCGTGGTGGGGAGTGGTGACTCGTCGGCTGTTGGCGCTGAAACGGTACTATTATCGGAAAGCGGTTCGGGAGTGCCAGCTTGATTTATGGGTTAAATACAAGATGTACAATGCTAAGCTTAGAAAAGAAATTAAAAAGGACAAGAAAAAATTTTGGGATACAGTGGTCAGAGAGGCTGGTAGGGGGCCAAAAATTTTCAAAATCATTCGCGGCATCAAGAAAAAATATGAAGGGGAGGTGAACACGGATTTTTGCTTCCCGAATTGTCCGCCTGACGCTACCTTCCAAGCGAATGCCCTATCCATAATGTTTCAAAACAGTCCGGTGGTACAAGGTATTCCAATCGACTTTTCGGGGAATGATGGAATGGAACTTAAATTCACATTGGAGCACTTACAAAACACTATCAGTAAGGGCAAATCCACGACCCCTGGTATTGATGGCATAAAAATGAGCTTTTTTAAAAAATTGAAAATTAGGACGCTGACAACACTCCTAGATATGTACAATGCAATTTTGGAGAAAAAGAATATCCCAGAGGTTTGGAAAGAGGTGATTATGCTCCCTATAAAGAAACCTGGAAAAAATAGGAATGATGTTCGGGGTTATAGACCCATAGCTTTAACTGTCACTAGCAAAAAGATTTTTGAAAAAATGATCCTGGACAATTTACTTAATTGGTGCATGGAAAAGAAGATTTTCCATAAGAATCACTATGGTTTCATCCCATTTAGGGACTGTGAGGCTGCGGCATATAAAATTTATAGAGATATTAGTAGGGCAAGGTATTCAAAGCGGAAAGGTTATTTGGTGGCATTAGACATCAAAGGGGCCTACGACAATGTCTGGTGGGATGGATTGCTCTTCAAATTAAAAAAGCTGGGACTTGATGGTGATCTTTGTGTTTTAATTCGGAATCTGGTTCAAGAGCTGAGGATTCGGGTGAAATGGAGGGGTTCGCTGTCTGCTCCATTCCAGTATCACAGGGGTCTTTTACAGGGAAGTCCTCTCTCCCCTTTACTGTTTGCACTTTATCTAGCGGATATCTTCGAAATCTTTGATTCATGTATACATTGTGTTGTTTATGCTGATGACATTTTTCTTTATGGTTCTCATGATGACGTAGTTTGGTTCAAAGGGATTTTACAGGAGAACATTGCCAGGGTGATTCAATGGCTTCAGGCTTGGAACTTGGAGGTAAATCCCAACAAATGCCAAATCATCAGGATTGGGCGGTGGAGGAAGGTAGAGGAAAACCATTTACAGGTGCTTGGACAGGAGGTGGATTTTTCTGATTCCCTTCGAGTATTAGGGTTTTATTTTAATCGCCAGGGGAACTTAAAAGATCATATTGCCATGTTAAGGGAAAAAACTAGCAAGAGACTGAATTTGATAAAAGTTATTGCAGGGATGAGTTGGGGTACGGAGACTAATCATTTACTGCGTATTACAAGGAGTATGATGGGAGTTCTGTTAGAAGGAAATCCTCGGATTCTGACGCATGCGAACAAAACGGAAGGTCGGCAACTCCAGGTTATCCACAATATGGCTTTACGGTGGGCTAGCGGCTTGCCTAAGTGGTGCCCAATCCCGGTCTTATTACAGGAAAGTGGGGTGTGGACAGAGGATTGAGTACCTTGCTACCAAACGGTCTATTTCAGAAGTCAAATACCAGGATCATACGGAAATGCTTTCGACTGACCTACTGTACCGGGAACTAAATACACTCAGGAGGTATGGTACGGAAATTAATGAGTTGGTAAATTATAAATGGGGGACGAAAATCAGTGAGCATTGTCGGATAGTAGTCAATACATGGGCATTTCAAAATAAAGACTTTCCGGATGAGGTGATCAAGAATTCCTTCCATAACTTTGCTCAGACGTATAAAAACATGGCCACGTTCATTGCGACTGATGCTTCAAAAGACACTCATAGGACTACAATTGGGATGATGAATCAGAAGACAGGTAGCCAGTTGGCTTTTCAAATTCCGCATATCAATACGATCTTCACGGCTGAAGCCATGGCTTTATTGGTTGCACTTAAATTTTATACGGTGGACAGGGGGGAATATATGTTTTTCACGGATGCTAAAAGCGTTCTCCAGGCCCTACAAAAGGTTAATCGAAAATCAGTTGCTATTATCACGCATTTGAGAGAAGAGATTAATAGGAAAAGCAATGACCAGTATAACATGGCGTTCATCTGGGTACCTGGGCATAAAGGGATTGAGATAAATGAGTGTGCGGATAGGTTGGCTAGGAATGGACCTTTCAGCAACGTACGGATTCCGTGGTTTTCGGCTGAAGATTGGATGACGAATGTGAGGAATAATAAACAGAAAGAATCTGAATGGGAGTGGGAGCAATATCTGAATAACTGTACCGGTCGTTGTTGGGACTATGGTAGCATAGGGCATCCTCATCATTCATTAGAAAGGAAAAGTGGTGTTATATTTGCCAGGTTTTTAACGAAGACTATTCTAACACAGGCCTGGCGTAAGAGGTTTCTTGGTAGAGGGATATCGACGTGTAACCTTTGTGGTTTGGAGGAACAAACTGAGGAGCATTTGGTGTTGCGATGTAAGTGGTTTTCGGGATTGCGCGAAATTGTGTTTCGCAAGATGCAGGTTTTGAGCAATACTTCGTACGAGGATCTTTTTGGAGTGACTGGGCGTAAAGGTGGAGATCATATAGTTTTGTTATCTCAGTTGTTGAATGCGATTTATGTACAGTGTCCGAGTTGGATTGATATTGATGGCGCTGGGTAGGGGTCTATCAGGTTTTGTTTGGAGTGTTTGGCGGTCGTTGATTGCTGTTTTCCTCGGATCGGTTCACCTCAGGTAGGAGTTGATACTTGTGGAATAAGACAGCTATATAGAAATAAAAAGCTGCTCACCGGGCCCTCGGGTCGAATCAACAACAACAACATCGATTCATTTGTATGAACGATTCAACTTTTGTTTAGAAATAAACAAAACAATCGAAGCCGCATTTAGTAATCTTGTAATTATAAATTGATTCTTGTTGTAATACTCCAAAGGCAACTCATTTAGATCTGTCATGTAATCGCATCCAAGTATTGCCGGTAATGTACACATTTTCTTATTGTAAACTTTCTAAATTTTTCACTGTGCTTTCATTGTAGCTTGAATATTTTATAGTTATACTTTCCTCGTTTTTTTCTTATTAATTTAGAATGATTTTGCTTCGTTGACTCATCTGTTAAAATAGATTTAAACCGCAACACGCCAACGGAGTTGCCTTATTATTTCAGCAATCTTCTAAATCTTCAGTAGTTTGATTGTGATGGGAATGAACTGAGAGACATTCTAAGTTGTATCTGCAGATTGAAAAATCTTCGAAGGTTAGATTTGAAGAATAATCCATTGGATCCAAAATTGAAAGCAGTTGCTGGTGGCTGTTTAGATGAAAAGCAATGACAACAATGTGCTAAAAAGGTAAGATACATGTAATAGTTATTGATGTGCTTCCTTATAAAGTAAATCTCTTTCCAACGTTTTTCTTTTCCCTTTGTGTTAAATAGCCACCTTGGTTAATTCCTGATAAAAAATTAAAACATCTGTATTAATTAAAAAAAAAAAAAAAAATACAGAAAACTTCTAAAAGTAAAATTTAAATTTTAGGTTTGAATATCAATTTCGACAGATACTTTTTATAACCCTTTAAGACCTGACCTACACAATTGTGTAGGTGATCCTAAGGAAGAAAAAAACAATTTCCTCTTTCCCTGTGATTTTAAGCCGAGTCTGCACCACACAATTGTGTGGATCCTCTTTGACATAACCTGACAACATAATTTTTAAAATCAAATATGATCCTATTAATTAAGGTTAAAAAACAAGCTTTTAATTTCTACAAACTCTTCAGGTCTTAAAGGGTTATAATGAATTAGATGTTTATTTGTTTCTCTGCTGGCAGGAGTGTTCAGTTATGATTAGAAACTTTGAGCATGACTCTGACTGAACTGATGAATCTTACTGTCATCATGAGAGGGCATACATATAAAAAGGGGTTGAATCCTAGAATAAGCGAGACACTTGACTGCATTGAATTTGGCGAGGCGATAAATTAATTTTTGCTGCTGCTACTTTTCTTCATAGATTGTGGCCACGCCTGAGACATTTTAATTAGTTTTGAAGTGGTTGCCAGTGACTGTTTAGATGAAAAGCAATGTCAACAATGTACTAAAAAGGTAAGATACTACATGTAATAGTTATTGATGTGCTTTCTTATAAAGGAAATATCTTACCAACGTTTTTCTTTTCCTTTGTATTAAATAGTCACCTTGGTTAATTCCTGATTAAAAATTACAAACATCTATATTAATAAAAAAAAGAAATTACCAAAAACTTTGGTTAAATCCTAGAACAAGCGAGACACTTGCAGCGGTGAATTTGGCGAAGCAATAAATGCGTTTTTCTTGCTACCGGTTTGTTTCTTATGTTTTTTTCACGCCTTCTGTGCTCAGTTCTGACACAGGCAGAATGCATGGTTCTCGAAATTGAGCTGGTTTTTGAGGGAATTAGATTGGATTGGTTGGTTGACAGATTAGAATAGTGTTCTATTGTCTGTGGGTTGGATTTGTTGAATTACGTTTGTGGAATGTGTTTTGTGAAGTTTAATGGTTTGACGTTTTGTCATATGTCATAAAGGATAATTCCTGTGAAATATTTAAAAAAACGAAAGATGAAAAATAAAGGTAAGTGCATTTTTGTTGATTTTATTTGATAAGATGTATTTTATGCAGTTTAGAGATTGCTGCAAACCGATTTTTGTGTGAACATTACTGACCGCAGCTTGAATGGATTTCATACATTCTAGAGAGTGCTGTACAGCAAATTTCGTGCATCCAGAGGGGTTTTTTTTCGGTTAATGTACGCAAAGCGTACATAATATATAAGTTACTAACCGCTGTTTGAATGAATTTCATGCATTCGAGATTGCTGCACAGGGAGTTTCATGCATCCAGGTTTTTTTTTTTTTTCAGTTAATGTACATGAAGCATACATATATATAAGTTACTAACCGCTGTTTGAATGAATTTCATGCATTCTAAATATTGCTGCACAGAGAGTTTCATGCATCCAGGGTTTTTTTTACTGTTAATTATGATAAATTTCGGTAAGTTGATATAGGTTTTATTATGACAGATTAAGTTCATTTGCAGAGTTGGAAATATCAAAAGCAATAAAAGCACAATAAGGAAGCTTGATGCCGGTTAAATTCATAACTCAAGATCGTAATTTAACTTTCATTTCCAAATGGAGTGTCAGATATAATTAATAAACATTGACAAGACGAATATTTCAGTGGCTTCAAACTTAACGTTTATTAAGTATATGCAGAACAGATAATACACTTATAGATTACTTTGACATCTTATTCAACTGAGACAGCATGAACAGTAATTAGCAATCACAATTCAGGAACCAGATGGGTCGAAGAAAATCGGAAAAGGTGACAACATGCTCAAGGATTTAATATGAATTAAAACTACTCTCACCAAACCACTCATACATTAAAAACAATTTAAAAAAGGTATAGATGAACTACACATCCAGAAAGACTGGACCAGCCAGCTTTCAGGTTGACTAGACAGGTTCTCATATTCACGAGAACGCCAGAAGACACTAATGGCCGTTAAGACCTAACTATTTATATGTTCTGTAATGTATGCTTATGGGCAACGCCTCCTAACTGAACCAATCGAATTACAGCATCAAGGTAGATGCGAATAATGAATCGAATTAATCGAATGAACTATGATGCCGCCATCTGGCGGGAATGAGATTAATTTGCATAAACTATCGTCAGTTACGAGTTGGTACTGGTGAGTGTTGGATGAATTATTATGGTAGAAAAATACGATAATGGCGTAATGCCGATAGCGGAAGCGATGTGTGGAATAAGGAGCTTTAAATTTACAGAAATAAATTTAAATAAGTTTTTTTTAAGGTAAGTGAATAAGATTAATATTTAAAGTGAATTACATATTGTAAAGCTTAAGTAATTATTGTTCATTAAAGTAAGTTATGTGTGTAGACTAAAGATATGTATGACTGCTTTGAATAAGTAATATATATAGGTTTCAGGATAAAACTAAGGAGTTTAAGAGGCGATGAGAATACAATTATGCACATCAAAGCCCCCCCCCCCCCCCTTTCATTGCTTCGCAAGAAAAAAATAAGAGTCCTATAAAAAAAAAATATACGGGACTCATAGAAATACTGGACACACAAAGGTCTGAAAAAAATGTGCATTTCGCCAAAAGATCGCCGGAAAAACGCACATTTCGCCAAAAGAACGTGAATTTCACCAAAAGATCACAAAAAATAACTCGAATTTCGGCAAAAAAAATCTCTTAAAAAACGCTAATTTCCTTAAAAGATCGCTGAAAAACACGAATTTCGTCAAAGGATCGCTGAAAATATGCAATTTTCGCCAGTTTACTGCATTGGGTTAAAAGATTGAAACCAAATTTTTTTTAGTAATGTAGAAAATTCACCATAAAATGTGAAAACAAATTAAATTAAAAAAAATCTATTCAAAAAATACAAAAACTGGTTTCAAGCTGACTGATAGTAATGACCTGGAATTTGGAATAACCACGGCACTGACTAGTTGGTGCCACTGTAATGTCCTTAGAAAATCTCTTTAATTCCTTAAAAACCTATTTTTTATTTTTAAAAAAGTGTGTGAACTCTGTTCTATCATTTATTTAAGGTGGTTGCAATTATTAGCATATACTTGATTTGCTGTTTCAAGAAAAGTGTCTTGCTATTTTCAAAATTTCAATTAAAAAATGTTCATGCCAATGAAGGGTTTTATTAATGTGCTGTATCTTGGTAAAACAGACTTTTTATTAGAGTAAGTAAATAATTTCTGCCTCATTCTTGTTAATAATTTCTTTTTAATTTACACAAAGCTAAATTGATGTAATATATATATATATATTATATATATATATATATATATATATTTAATAACAATTATAATATTTGTGGCGCTTGAAATTCATAACTGTTATTGCTCAAACATTGTTCATGCAGTTTTCAGATTTTTTGCTTTTTGATCAATCTCATCCCTGTCGCGAAATAAAACATCGAATTTCGGCAAAATACAGTGAAATAAAACTGCAGTTTTCATCAAACGACCGCGAAATAAAATCACGATTTTCGTAAGGCGGTCGCGAAATAAAATCGTGATTTTCGTTGGACGATCGCAAAATAAAATCTGATTTTAATCAAACGACCGCGAAATAAAACCATGATTTTCGTCAGGTGATCGCGAAATCAAACTGATTTTCTTCAAATGATCGCGAAATAAAACTGCGATTTTCGGCAAAATACAGTGAAATAAAATTGCAATTTTCGTCAAACGACCGCGAAATAATACCACGATTTTCATCAGGCGATCGCGAAATCAAACTATGTTTTCGGCAGACAATCGAAATAAAACCACGATTTTAATCAAACAACCTCGAAATAAAACCACGATTTTCGTCAGGTGATCGCGAAATCAAACTGTGATTTTCGTCAGATGATCGCGTAATAATACCACGATTTTCGTCAAATGATCGCGAAATAAAACCGTGATTTTCGTTCACCGACTGCAAAATAAAACTGTAATTTTCGGCAAATGATCGCGAAGTAAACTGTGATTTTCGTGAGACGATCGCGAAAAAAAACTGAGATTTGTTTTTGTTGGAGAAAGTAAACTGCCACTCTGATAATTTTATTTTTATATGCTTTAAAAGATGTCTCCGTAATATTCATATTTTTAAATATTTACTTTAAAACTATTTAAATCTACAATCCACGGTTATAAGTGGCCACTAACTTGACATTAGTGGCTACTAAACATATAGCCTTTACTGGCCATTGGCTACTAATGAAAATAGTGAATTTTAACCTTTACTGTTAATGTACGTGAAGCGTACTGTAATGACTTCATTAAATTATGTGGGAATATTGAATGAAGCATTCCATCCTAGACTATTTTCTCACGCCTGGGAAAGGGATTTTCCCACGACCAAGTCAACGCCGCGGTGTCTGGGGGCTTAAAGGAAAATTGACGTGCAGAATTCGGACGGCGGGAAGTTGATGGATATGATATTTCTGCAGAGAAAAAGTACGAGGGTATTTCCCTGATTTTATGAGAAGACAGAAATTGGCAACAAGGCGCCAGGTAAGAACTGTGATTTCCCAATCAGAGAGGGTGAACGGACTGTATTGGGCTTTGAGAAACCGGTAAACGCCCAAACCCCCCTCCCCCTTTCCCTTCGGGGAGCTCCGAAGAAGAGGAGTTGGGAGCGGGAGTTGGATGTTGGAGATCAACTGAGGAGGTCGGAGATTATCAGACCTGCCAAAGGTGGAGAATAATCTCCCGGAAAAGACATAGGATTTTATCGGCCGGACACCTCGTCCGGAGATTTGAACATTGCTGAACACCAGCAAAAAGGAAGAAGAGACCCGAGACATCACGTCTCGTTTCTGAAATAGTTGTAGTCAGGGATCATTCTAGAACATAAAAAAGGGCAGGGTGCACATTACATAATAAGGGCAATTTTGCTGAAAAGGGCACATCATTTCATAAAAAGGGCATTTTTGTAATAAGTGCATATATCAATATACTGGTGGGGAGGGAAGTCTGGCAATAGCTTAAAGTACTCTTTAATTTAAAAAATCCAATAACATTTCTAATTTCCATAACTTCACCGTTTGAAAAGTATTATAAATAGCAAAATGAAAGTTGTGTTCTCGATATTTATCGTAAAATTGTTTATTATATTCACAGTCATTTCCCCCTTTTCCTACAATATTCAAAAACTTCTCTCTCTAAAACTTTTATTTACCAGATAACTTTTTCCTGGTTTTAACGAAACTGGTTTTGAAAAAGCTACAAAATAAAAGTTCTAAAGCTACTTCTCAAATTTTCTATAGAACTTGCGTAAGTTATGATGTTGTCAAAGGTCAGAATGCCTGATCCAACACTCTATTTCACAAGAGAAGGTGAATTGAATCCATGACCCTGAGTGACCCTTTATGTCTTGTTCAGTGATCAATGGAAAGATGAATCGCTCAAAGATTAGACATACCAGGGCATTTCACAGAGAAATAAAGAGGGAAAGAGGAGTACTAATGACGTACCATAACTAGCATTCTAAAAATAAAAGATAGGTAAAGAATTTTTGAAAGTACAATGCAAACAAGGCAGGATTCTACCTGGAAAAAAGGGCAAGGAGGGTAGAATTCTACCTGGAAAAAGGGCAAGGAGGGTGGGATTTTATCTAAAAAGGGCATGAGGGTAGGCCGCCCCTCTATAACTCTCTAGAATGATCTCTGTTGTAGTTGACCGCCAGCGTGTTTGCAACTGGTGGGACACCCTGTCACCACTAAATTATCGAACTTTTCTTCGGAACTGGGACTTGCATTCCTGGAGCGGTATTTGGCAATTAGTTAATGAAATAGACGACGAATCAACTATATATTTTCTGTAAAACAAAAATGATTTCAGTGTAAATAATCAAAAGAAATAAATATATTTCTCTGGATTAAATATTCCACTTGCGTGTTTTGCTACCATTAGAAATTTTATAACACCAAGTAGGAAATCTTTATAGTGGTGGCAGCGGTAGATTTTGTCTAAAGATTAACTGGCAGTAACCAGGCTGAATTAGAAGCAAGTGCAACGAGAGTGGAAGTAGCCGCAACCAGGCTAGATAAGAAGCAAGTGCAACGAGAGTGGAATTAGCCGCAACCAGGCTAGATAAGAAGCAAGTGCAAGGAGAGTGGACTAGCCGTAACCAGGCTGAGTTAGAAGCAAGAGTGAAAGAGAGTTCCAATCACAGTTGATCCGGACGCCAGAGACGTACTCCAGTGACGGAAGTGGAATTTAAGAGCAGCAACCAGGCTGAATGAGGAGCAAGAGTGAAAGAGTGCTCGAAGCACCAGTTGAACTGGACACCAGTGACAGACTCCAGTGACAAGAGTGCCGGATTTTTAGAACCCTACAGAGGTCGAAGTCAGACAGAAACAGAGTGCCGGATCTCAGACCCTGACAGAGTGTGACAGTAACCAAGGAGGTGATCTGAACTCAGGAGATTCCAGGTTAGAATTTTTATTTTGTTCATTTCAGAGGTCTTTTTGGTTTAAAAAAAAAAAAAAATCTTGGTCGGTAGTATATTATTGTTTATGTAAAATTGGTAATAATTTTGTTTAGTATTTGGATTGAGGCTATGAAACATATTTTTTTCTTTAGTTTCTCAAAATGAAAAAAATAATTAACATTAATTATTAGGCAAATTAAGTGTAGGGGTATAATTCTGTAGAATTTTACAAATAATTCGTTTTGGAGTAATTGAAATTCTGGGTGAGTTAATATTACTAAATGCAAAAGGAATTTTGGCAGTGTATTAAGTGGAGCAGCCTTGTTAATGAAGTTAACGGAAAAAAAAAAAGTTTACCTTCAGGTATATTTTATTGATAATTTATTTCTAATTTAGAGTGTTTAATTTGAAATAGTTCTGGGAATGTATATGAGAAAATACATTTGCATTTGGTTGAATAATGATAAGGGTTTTTTATGTTATTATTGATATTGTATTTTTTGTAATGCTATTGTGAAATGATATATTGATTAAAATTGCTATATGGGAAAGTTTTTAAACGTTAGAGTTTAAGTTAAGAATTATTTTGTAGAATAATTGTAGATTGATCTATCAGTGAATATGTCAGTGTGGTCAGGGAAAAAAAAGTGCGATTTGAAAGAATTAGCAATTGAATTTGGCACAACGATTGAAGAATCAGATAAAGTTTTCCAGATCATTCATAAACTGACTGAATCTCCAGGTTACGAAGAATCGCTAGCGCTGGGACAGTTCGCGATCATAGAAAAAGAGAGATTGCAAAATGAAGCTGATGAAAAAGCGGAACGAGAAAAATTGAGAGCATTTGAGAGGGATGAAAAATCGAAGGCTCTGGAACGAGAACATGAATTGGCTAAATTAAAGATAGAAAGAGGATTAGATGAAGCTAGTTTAGCTTCGAGTCAAAGCGAGGGCGAATCAAAAACTGCGTTGAAATCAATTCTTCCAAAATTCGACCCGGAAAAATCCGAAATTTCTATTTATCTCAATTTATTTGAAAGGCAGGTACAAAAGGCCCAGATAAGCAAAAATCATTGGGTGACACAATTATTGGGACTACTTCCTGCGGAATTAAGCGAATTAATTTTGAAAGAAAACGCAGAGCAAACGGACGATTTCGAATATGTGAAAAAGATATTGCTGGAAAGGTATCAGTTATCGCCCGAGGATTTCAGGCTTAAATTTGTTATGTCGAAAAAACCTGAAAATAAAAATTGGCGAGATTTTGTTTTCGATATTTCTAATTATTTTAACCAATGGCTAAGCGGGCTAGAAATAACGTCTTATGATCAACTCAGAGACCTTATTATTACGGATCAATTGAAACGTAAGGTGAATCCTGAAATTAAACATCATTTTATCGATTCGTGGAGTTCGATAAACACTCCTTTTGAGTTAACTAAGAAGTTAGACGCTTATGACTCAGCTAGAAAAAATTTAAGACCGCCAGGGCTTCCTAAATTCCAAAATAATGACAAATCGTTTGAGCAAAATAAAGTGCCAGGAAAACCGAAACCTGATGGTAGGGCGGCAGAAATTAATTCGAATTGGAGGAATAAAGAGGTTGTTAAAAATAAAAATGAAGTATTCGATAAAAGAAGAGAGATTACCTGTTTTCTTTGCAAAAAAACAGGCCACTACAGGTATTTATGTCCCGAATTAAAAGAGTTAGAGAGAACTGAGTCAGTTCATCATATGGCAGGCTTAGACAATTTAGAAGAGTCTTTCAAACCTTATATAAGTCAAGGGTTGATTAATGGGAAGGAAATGACTGTGTTACGCGATACAGGATCGAATATAGATGTTTGTAGTGCACATGATGTAACAGCGGATCAATATACAGGAGAAAATGTTTGGGTTAAACAAATAATGGATAATAGGTGTCGCCGATTACCTATTGCGGAAGTTGAAATAATATTAAATTCCGGTGAGAGAATGAGGGCGAAGGCAGCAGTGGTCGACAAAGATATAGATATGGATTATTACTTGTTAGGGAACAAAACCCATGAATTAATTCAGAAACAGAAATCTAAACCCCATTCTTTTAGAGCAATGCTCACAAGACAAAGCGCGCGTCTGAAAACCGAAACTAAAGGTATGCCGTTAGCGAGAGAGAGGGGAGATATTTCAAAAGGTCGTTTGACAAGCGAGAAACGGGCGACGCAGATAGAAGTAACGGAGAATTTCGGACTTCAACCCAGCGGGACAAAAATAAGGGAATCGGGAGGTGAGGAAGATAAAGAAATTCTTCCACCCCCATTTGAAAAGGAAGATTCAGGGGTGAATTTAGCTCAGATTAGTAAGCTAGACTTGCAAACAGCTGTAGAGGCTAAAGTCATGGTGGACCTTATTAGCGAAAGCGTTGAGGATAAGACTTCCCATTTTGACAGGAAAAAAGGGTCAGTAGTCAGAACAATAACGGATAATGTTTGTTTAGGAAGAGATAAATTTGTTGTTCCGTTAAGTTCGAAGAGGGGAATTTTATCGTTGGGTCAGGGCAGTGTAGTGGGGCAGTTAGGCATGAAAAGGTCTAGAGACGAAATGTATAAGGATTATTTTTGGCCAAATGTTTTAGAGGGAAATGAAACATACACCGAATCTAGCGACCCCTGCTTAGGGTTAAGAAAGGGAAATGTTGAAGGGAAAGGAATTCTTTTGTCCAGTGGATATGTTGCGAGTATTATGACGCGTTGGTACATGGACACGGAGAGAACCGTACCCATTTTTGAAAGCCGAAATAAATATTTAGTGACAGCACTCAGAATAGTATTTGAAAAATGGAAAAGAAACGAATATTCAGAAAGACTAGTGACGGATTATGGGTTGTATTTAACCGCCCATGATATGGAGTTAGCAAGCGGGTTACCTGTGAAGATTCTCTTCTATAGAACTTCACCGAAGCAAGCCGAAATTCTTATTGGCGAGATAAAAGGAGGATCAGATTTAGGCGAAGTAGTTGAAGGCGTGTTCAATGCTTATTCTCCGTTATGTTTGATGGAAACTGAGGGATGGGATCCCTTCTGTTGTTTAAAATACTCGAGGCCCGTCCAAAAAGGGAAAATAAATAGTGAAGGGCGCCAGGCAAAATTTTCGGGCCGGATATTTACACTACCTGAGTTAAAAATGGTTACGAGCGAAAAGAAATGTGCCGCGATAATTTATTTTATAATGAAATTAAGGCATCATTTGGATGACCACGATCCTTTAAGTTGGCTGAAAAATAATGATGGGTATAATCCCCAGTTGTTACGTTGGAATTTGATTTTGCAAAATTATCATTATTCAATCAAATACAAACCAGGGACCCAAATACCTCATGTTGATTGTTTAAGTAGAATTTACTAAGGAAGTTAAGGAGAAGAAGTGTATATATATTTTAAAATTCTTAACATTGTAATTTGAGTATAATCTAGTTTTAAATTTGAATTTGTTTTAGTAAATGTATTTATATATAAAATGTGCGACCAGGGTTAAGACCTCTGATTTGAATGAAGTAAGAGTCTGACTGGATCGCGACTAAGATTTTTCAGCCATGTGAAAAATCCCATCTGTGTGAGAGGGTGCTGTAATGACTTCATTAAATTATGTGGGAATATTGAATGAAGCATTCCATACTAGACTATTTTCTCACGCCTGGGAAAGGGATTTTCCCACGACCAAGTCAACGCCGCAGTGTCTGGGGACTTAAAGGAAAATTGACGTGCAGAATTCGGACGGCGGGAAGTTGATGGATATGATATTTCTGCAGAGACAAAGTACGAGGGTATTTCCCTGATTTTATGAGAAGACAGAAATTGGCAACAAGGCGCCAGGTAAGAACTGTGATTTCCCAATCAGAGAGGGTGAACGGACTGTATTGGGCTTTGAGAAACCGGTAAACGCCCAAACCCCCCTTTCCCTTCGGGGAGCTCGAAGAAGAGGAGTTGGGAGCGGGAGTTGGATGTTGGAGATCAACTGAGGAGGTCGGAGATTATCAGACCTGCCAAAGGTGGAGAATAATCTCCCGGAAAAGAGATAGGATTTTATCGGCCGGACACCTCGTCCGGAGATTTGAACATTGCTGAACACCAGCAAAAAGGAAGAAGAGACCCGAGATATCACGTCTCGTTTCTGAAATAGTTGTAGTTCACCGTCAGCGTGTTTGCAACTGGTGGGACATCCTGTCACCACTAAATTATCGAACTTTTCTTCGGAACTGGGACTTGCATTCCTGGAGCGGTATTTGGCAATTAGTTAATGAAATAGACGACGAATCAACTATATATTTTCTGTAAAACAAAAATGATTTCAGTGTAAATAATCAAAAGAAATAAATATATTTCTCTGGATTAAATATTCCACTTGCGTGTTTTGCTACCATTAGAAATTTTATAACACCAAGTAGGAAATCTTTATAGTACATAGTTACTAACCGGTGCTTGAATGAGTTTTGTGCATTCAAAAAATCAGAAATCTCGAGATTTTCCCCAATCATAACCTGTGTGCTTTATGGCAGAGAACTCACTGCTTACACAATTCTTATGAAAATTTCTTTCACAAAGTAAACATTGATTTTATTCCATTTTGTGACAATTTACAAAGTTTAAGCAAGGAGGAAAAAATAGCTAAAAATTTGTAAAAATAGAAATATCCGGAGGAAAAAATTGCTAAATGTTTGTAAAAATCGAAATATCCTGGAATCGAAATCCCTGCAAGCTGGCGAAACCTGATAGGCTACAATTATTTTGATGATTTTTACTCCTCCCACCTTCTGAAGAGCTCGTAGCTAGGAGTGGTTGATTTTTGAATTCTTGTTCATGGTTCATGTTTTTCAAATTTAAGATTTTTTTAACATGTTCAAGCACCTGCATTTCATAAATTTTCATTATTTTTCATCTTGAATTAATATATATATATAGCTTTTTAGAGATAGAAATATTTTTATTGCAGCATTAATTATTTTTTTCATTTGGGACAAATACATAATAAAAAGTAAAATTTATTTTATAAATGGGCAAAGGATTAAATAAATATTTTAATCTTTTTATCCCCAAATTAATTTTTGTTATTGACTGACAATCACCTTACTGAGAATTCTCATTGAAAGTAGGAACAGATCAATCATTCAGCATATCACTAGGGAAAAAGAAATAGTTGCTTACCTTTCCAAATGTGGAAATTTTTCTTGTTAGTTTTGCATACAAATTATGGAAACTTAATAATGTATGAACTTTTGAAACACTTATTTTAAATACAGCTTACACTTTACTTATGATTGATTATTATATTACATGTTTAATTAATAATCTGGTTCAAAAGAACCACGTAACATGCAATAGCACATTACTAATTTTGAACATTTTTCTAATCCTAAACGATTTTGAATCTTCAAATGTACTAGTCCAAAGTTTGAAAACATTCTTTCAATGGAAGCAGAACTGGCTGGACAAGAATGAAGTAAGATTGCCATATTAACAAACTCATAAGCCAGACTATTCTTTTCTGTAAATTCTTTAGAAACTGTTTTCCACCATGTCATAGGATTAGTCAATCTAGCACTTTCACTAAAATAAGATGCAGGAAATGGTGATTCACGGGCTTCAAATGCAATTAAGAGTGGAAAACAATTAGAAATTTTTTCTTTTGTCCAAATACGAGGATACTCAATTTGCACACTGTTTAATCCATCACCTTGATATTTAGGATGAAGAAGATATGCTAAGAAATGAAAAGGTTCTAGAGCTTGTTCTACTCTTTTTTTCCACGGTCTCAATGTGTGGCTGCAAAGATTCTTCCTTCCTGAGTCCTAGTCAAACTGAACATCCGTCTGTTAAAGTTGCAGTATCTCGTTGAAGTCTGTCCAGTCCAGCACTAATGGTTTTAAGTTGTATTAACAGGTCTTTGCATTGCTTGTAAAGATTATAATTATTGATGAGTTTAGCAATGTCTTTGTCAATTTTATCTTCATGCTGTTCAACAATTTTTAAAAAGGCCTGTTTTTCAGAAATGTATCAATGCATGTAAGCTGACTATTCCATCTTGTATCACATTGTAATTGAGGGTTTACTGATTCCTTATATTCCTGAAGCCATGCTGCAGGTAAGTGATGGTTTTTGAAATATTTTTGAAATTTTGTAACTGGTTTTATAATGGCATCTGGTGTAAGATCTTGGCCTAATAAATTTAGCCAGTGGAATGAGCAGCCATAAACAATATGTCTTTAGTACTCTCTTCCATTTGAAGTAAATTTCTTGTTTTTTCCATCACTTTTGCATTATCAGTCACAAGAGATTTTATGTCACAACCAAATTTGGTTTTGGCTTTCTTGATTGCATTTTCTATTATTTTCTGATGATATTCGGCATTTTTTACATTTGTGCCATTATCAATAGCATCAAGAAAAACAGCTTTACCAGAAACATGCAAACAGGATGCAATAACTGGGTCATTATGGATATTGTTATGGATCTCCATCCATCTTCAATTAATGTAACGCTTTTTCCTTCAAGACTTTTCTTTGCTACTTCTTCAACTTCAGCAGCAACTTCATCAAGAAGTGAACCAGATAAAGCTTTTCTACTGGTGACCTGGTCGCAGTGCTGAGATTAAGTCTTGGAAAGTTGTATGTTCCACAACATTGAATGGGATATCGTTCACATAAATATTTTTTGCCTCTAACAAATCCAATTTCTGAGTTGAAGTAATACTTGTTTTTACAACAAAAGAGTCCAATTTTGATTTTTTGGCTTGATTTCCTGCTACTATTAATTCTGATTCAGCAGCATAATTAACCTCAGCTAAATCTGAGGCTTTGTTTTTCAAACACTGAGACAAATGGTTTTTCATCCTTTCCACATTATTGGAATGAACATTTCCACAGTATTTACACTTTGCACATGCCTTTCCACCTCTCTCAACTTTATAAAAATGTTGCCAAACAGGATCAATAGGCCTTCCTCCATGATTCATTTTATAGTTGAAAATCAGCAAAACTCTTATAACCCAAGCAACTAGAAAACTGAACTCTCACTCTCAGGCAACTGAGTTGAGCTAAATGAATTTGTACCTATACACATGTCTGCACATGACACTTTTCTTTCCCCTTTTCTTTGAACTAGAATTTTCTTCAAACAAAGAGTAGAAGAAAGGAGATAAGATAAACTAGCTCTTTTATCGGTTCGGTAACGGCTAGCACGGCTCACCCCTAACAATAGAATTTCCATCCTCAATTTTACCCCAACTCGAATTCCTGATGGATTACAACTCTGTGAGAAGCTGCATATTAGGCAGTTTATCGCACCTTTGGCTAAGTACTTTCTCCTGATAAGTAGTTAGTTCATCTTTAATAACGCAGAAATATACTGAGCAAGAACATTTAGTTAAATGTAGTCATCTTTGTTTGAATTGCAGATATAGAATTGTATGCAACAAGTAAAATACTATTGATTATCATATTATTAAAACTGAATGTTACAGTTTTCTGTTTTACTAATTTAATACATCCCAAATTTATAATATATATATCTATATTATATTTATATGTATTTACAATTGATAAGAAAGTAAAAATGAGACTTAAATAATTTATAAAACGAAATAATTTTGTATCAGTTTTGATTTCGAGAAAAAATTTCAAATGTATGAATTTTATAACCTATAGTTATAAAGATTTTTTTATATGTATAATTGATAAGAGAATGATATATGAAAGAGATTGATGAAGAAATGCATAAAAATTTAATATGTTAAATAATTTATAAATTGTAATAATTTTTTAACAATTTTGTTTGAGAAAATTTCGTTTAACTCAATTCAATTTTCAAGTACAATATGTTATATGGATTCATTTTTTCCCCACATTTAATATGAGAATAAGTAAAAACTAAGTACGCTAAAAAATTTAGAAATTTCAAGAATTCTTTAATGTTTTCAGTGTTGAGGGCATTTTTCTCAAAGGAGTATTTTGAAAGCTCCGGTGGTTTCGGAGAGGATTTGTACTTAAACAATATTAATAAGCATTAAATTTATAATCTTCCAGCGGGGTTGCCCCCCCCCCCTCCCGCACACACACACATGCAGGGTCGTACTGGCCCACCGGGCAACGAGGCAAATGCCCGGTGCGCCCTCGTCACTTTTTTTTTTTTTTTTTTTTTTTGGAAGCACGTTTAAAGTTGTACATTCTGAAAGGCATAAAATTTCAAAGATTTTCATATGGCAAATTAAAAAGTAATACTTTTTATTTTTAAAAGTATAGCATAAGCAAACTGTGTGGGATCAAAGACAATTAGATAACCCAATTTCGAGATAACATAAATAATCGACAATCAGATTTGCTATTGTTACACATGTTATCCTGGAACATCGTGTTTTTGTAATCCTGGCGCCCTTGGTCAGATTTTTTTCAACGCCTCTGCAAAAATAGCTTTCAAAAAACTAATATCTTGTTCATGTTTTTGTTATTATGGCGCCCATGGTACAGATTTTTTTCAGCGCCTCTGTAAAAATAACTTTCAAAAAACTAATATCGTGTTCGTGTTTTTGTTATTATGGCGCCCTTGGTCAGACTTTTACAGCGCCTTTGTAAAAATAACTTAAAAAAAACTAACATTGTTTTTGTAATCCTGGCGCCCTTGGTCCGATTTTTTTCAACGCCTCTGCAAAAATAGCTTTCAAAAAACTAATATCGTGTTCGTGTTTTTGTTATTATGGCGCCCATGGTCAGATTTTTTCCAGCGCCTTCTGTAAAAAAAAACTTTAAAAAAACTAATATCGTATTTATGTTTTTGTTATTATGGCGCTCTTAGTCAGACTTTTTCAGCGTCTTTTTAAAAATAACTTAAAAAAATTAACTTTTCTGTCAAATATTTAGTGCCCTAGGTTAGGGGTGCACAACCTGTGGCCCGCGATCGGTTTACTGGTGGCCCGCGAATCAATTTCGCTGATCGGACGCAAAAAATCACGAATTTCGCTGATCAGGTGCATAGAAATCACGAAAATTTCAAAATTTCGCCGATTGGACGCGTAATAATCACGAATTTCGACCATCGGGTGTGTAAAAATCGCAAATTTTGCCGATCGGGTGCATATAAATCGTAAATTTCGCCGATCGCCTGCATAAAAATCGTGAATTTTGCTGATTGGGCCTGTAAAATTCGCGAATTTTGCCGATAGGGTGCATGTAAATTGCGAATTTTGCCAATCAGGTGCGTATAAATCGTAAATTTCGCCGATCGTATGCGTAAAAATCGCGAATTGTGTCGATCGGGCACGTAAAAATCATGAATTTTGTCGATTGGGCCCGTAAAAATCGCAAATTTTGCACATCGGGTGCGTATAAATCGTTACTTTTGCCGATCGGGTGCGTGTAAATTGTAAATTTCGTCGATCGTTTCAGTAAAAATCGCGAATTTTGCCAATTAGGCGCTTAAAAATATCGAATTTCTCCCATCGGGAACGTAAAAATCGCGAATTTTGCCGATCGGGTACATATAAATCGTAAATTTCGCCGATCACCTGCGTAAAAATTGTGAATTTTGCCGATCAGGCCCGTAATAATCATGAATTTTGCCGATCAGGTGCGTATAAATCATAAATTTCGCCGATAGTATGAGTACAAATCGAGAATTTTGCCGATCGGGTGCGTATAAATCGTGAATTTTGCCTATCGGGCCAGTAATAATCGCGAATATTGCCGATCGGGCCCGTAAAAATTGAGAATTTTGCCGATCGGGTGCGTATAAATCGTTACTTTTGCTGATCGGGTGCGTATAAATCGTTACTTTTGCCGATCGGGTGCGTAAAAATCACAAATTTTGCTGATAGGGTGCGTATAAATCGCGAATTTTGCGATCGGGCGCGTAAAAACCGTGAATTTTGCTGATAGGGTGCGTATAAATCGTAAATTTCGCTGATCGTATGCATAAATATTGTGAATTTTGCCGATAGAGTGCGTGTAAATCGCGAATATTGCCGATCGAGTGCGTATAAATCGTAAATTTCGCCGATCGTATGCGTAAAATCGCGAATTTTGCCGATCGGGCGTCTAAAAATCGCGAATTTTGCCGGTCGGGTGCGTATAAATCGTTACTTTTGCCGATCGGGTGCGTGTAAATTGCAAATTTCGCCAATCGTCTGCGTAAAAGTCACGAATTTTGCCGATTAGGCGCGTAAAAACCACGATTTTCGCTGATCGGGCACGTAAAAATCATCAATTTTGCCGTTCGGGTACGTAAAAATCTAGAATTTTGCCGATCGGGTGCGTGAAAATCGTGAATTTTGCCGATCGGGCCCGTAAAAATACCAAATTTTGCCGATTGGGCGTGCAAAAAATCACAAATTTCGTCGATTAGGTGCGTAAAAATCATGAATTTTGCCGTTCGGGCACGTAAAAATCGCGAATTTTGCCGATCGGTTGCGAAAAAATCGCAAATTTTGCCGGTCAGGTACGTAAAAATCGCGAATTTTACCGATTGGATGCGTATAAATCGCAAAATTCGCCGAACGGGCGCGTAAAAATTGTGAATTTTGTCAATCACTAAGAAAAAAACTATGAATATTGTCAATCGCGCATGGAAAATAAATGCAAGATTTTTCTATCCTTGACAAGTGAAATGGGTTACACTGACTGAGGAGGTGGTTGAGTATAGGGAGCTAACCATAGGCGTAGAGTTTTGAAAATTATTGGAGGGGCTCAGTCAGCGGCGTAGCCGGAGGGGAGGGAGGGGGAGAGTCCGAACCCCTTGGAATGAGGAACTAATTATTTCATTATGGATACAAAAACAGTAATGATTTCTAACAGAGTTGGGCAAATTTGTAATCCTAATTATCTGCAGTGTAATTACAGTTTAATTGTATGTAATTAATTATAGTTAAAATTACATGCCGTAAAAATTCTTGCAGCACTGTAGCTAGAACCACTCCCCCCCCCCCCCATCCCATTATATGACGAAATTTCTCTGCATTAATGTGTTTAACTATAATTAATTACATAGAGATTAAATTGTAATTACATTGCAGATAATTGGGATTACAAATTTGTTCAACTCTGATTTCTAAGATGAAATTGCAAGGAATCATGGAGAATTTCGTTTTAAGCAGCTTTCTGCCTTAACAGGTAAACTTTTAAGGAATTCTTTCGTTATAACTATGGAATGTTTCCGATTGAGACAAGATTCTTTTGTAGACTGCTTTCGTTTACACAGATTAAATATTTACACAGTGAAGTCTGTGAAAAAGCAAGTGCAAAGCACCGAAAAAATATATTTGACTGGTTAGTAGGTATGATTGTATGGTAATCCTTTCGTCGAATCACGAAAAGTTTCCATTTAAGACGAGGATTTGTTATAGACAGGCTCCGTTTTGGCAGGTTTTAATGTACATATAACAAATATATATAAAAATATTATGTAAATACAGCAAAATCTGTTTAAACGGAATCTATCGTAATCGGAAAAATAACGTAGTCCCATTGAAAAAAGTACCGGGAAATTACATCTCGTCACCTGAGAATAAGATGGTTCTATCTGGCAAAAACTCATTTTGCAATTAGAACACTTTGAAAATCAGCATGCTCTGTATGTGCAGCTATTAAAGTTTGAAAAAAACTTTTGGCAATAATAAATTTTTATGTAGGTATAGACAGCAATTCTACAAAATCAAAGTTCATAAATACTATTTTCGTGGATTTTTTTACATTTAAAAAATTTGATAGAACCATATTATTCTCAAACATCGTGTCTTGCTTAGAATAACAGGGTTCTATCATAAAAGAACCATGTTATTGTTAATTTTTTTAACTTTTTATAATTTAACAAAGTGAAATTTCGTTTATTAATTCGAATAAACATCAGTGGATAGTAAAACATTTATTACTAACTATATTTTAATACAATAACAGCAAATTGCTTCTTCCACTTATTCAAACTAATTAATAGCATGGATTATTTTTTAACACAATTATTTCAAATTGGTAAAGTAATCATACAAGTTGTAAATTTCCAACTGGAGGAAAAATGTCCGGGCCAGGATTCGAACCTGGGATCGCTTGGCTGAAGCCGCCACGCTCTACCACTGAGCTATCCCGGTCGAATCCCGGTCTATCCCGGTTAATCGATTCGACCGTGATAGCTCAGTGGTAGAGCGTGGCGGCTTCAGCCAAGCGATCCCAGGTTCGAATCCTGGCCCGGACATTTTTCCTCCAGTTGGAAATTTACAACTTGTATAATTAATAGCATCTACACAAAATTAATAAATTTACGTAAGTTAAATATAATATTTAATTGAACGCAAACTATCTTAAATATTGAATTATGTTAAATATGAACCCGAAAGCTTTCCTTTTTCAGTGTGCTATTTCAATAGATGGGGGAGAAAAAGTGTGAGTATATAAATTAAGACAAAAAATTAGTTATTATATCGAAATTAAATGAAGTTTTTTACTGGCTTTTCGTTGTTTTCTCGTTGCATAGTTTTAAAAGATTACCTTTTAATATAAATTCACTTCTTAAAATTCAAATACAATCACCATCAACTAAAATAACATTAGGCCCATTGAAAAACATTCATAATATTCACCATTACATTTTCTATGTAATTAAACTATAGCGGCCCGTCCCGGCTTTGCACGGGTAGACAATGTAATTTTTTTATTACATTCGTTTTCCTGAATTTCGCGTTCCAACCTAAAACTGATGCTGAGATATGGCGAAATGACCTAAAACTTTCGAATCCCCCTTTAACCACCTTCGACGGGGGGGGGGGGGATTTCTAAATCCACTGAAATACGTGTTTAATCATTTGTTTAGTAGATTTGTTTTCCTGAATTTCGCGCACCTATATAAAACAGCTGTTGAAATATGGCGAAATGTCCTAAAATTTTCGAAACCATCCCCTTTAAAACCCTTCGGGGGGACTTTCTAAAATCACTGAAATGCGTGTTTATCCATTTTTTAGTAAATGTGTTCTCCTGAATTTCACGCTCCTACCTAAATCCGCTGCTGAGATATGGCGAAATGACCCGAAACTTTTCAATACCGCTTTAGCCACCTTCTGGGGGGACTTTCCAAAATCGCCGAAATACGTGTTTAACCAATTTTTTAGTAGATTTGTTTTAATTAATTTCGCTCTCCTACATAAAAGCTAAGATATGGCGAAATGACCTAAAAAATTCGACCCCCCCCCCATTTAACTACCTTCTGGGGGGAATTTCCAAAATTGCTGAAGTATGTGTTTTATTCATTTTGTAGTAGATTTGTTTTCCTGATTTTCGCGCTATCGCGCTCCTATCTAAAACTGCTGCAGAGATATGACGGAATGATCTAAAACATTCGACCCCCCTTTTAACCCCCTTTGGGAGGAAATTTCTAAATTCGCTGAAATACGTGTTTAACCAATTTTTTAGTAGATTTGTTTTCCTTAATTTCGTGCTCCTATATAAAACTGCTGCTGAGATATGGCGAAATGACCTAAAACATTTGACCACCCCCTTTAACCACCTTCAGGGGGGAATTTCTAAAATCGCTGAAATAGGTGTTTAATCCTTTTTTTAGTAGATTTTTTTTCTGGAATTTCAAGCTCCTACCTATAACTGCTGCTGAGATATGGCGAAATGACCTAAAACATTCGACCACCCGCTTTAACTCCCTTCTGGGGGGAATTTCTAAAATCGCTGAAATAGGTGTTTAATCATTTTTTTAGTCAATTTGTTTTCTGGAATTTCAAGCTGCTACCTATATAACTGCTGCTGAGATATGGCGAAATGACCTAAAACATTCGACCACCCGCTTTAACTCCCTTCTGGGGGGAATTTCTAAAATCGCTGAAATAGGTGTTTAATCATTTTTTTAGTCAATTTGTTTTCTGGAATTTCAAGCTGCTACCTATATAACTGCTGCTGAGATATGGCGAAATGACCTAAAACATTCGACCACCCGCTTTAACTCCCTTCTGGGGGGAATTTCTAAAATCGCTGAAATAGGTGTTTAATCATTTTTTTAGTCAATTTGTTTTCTGGAATTTCAAGCTGCTACCTATATAACTGCTGCTGAGATATGGCGAAATGACCTAAAACATTCGACCACCCCCCCTTTAACCCCCTTCTGGAGGGAATTTCTAAAATCGCTGAAATAGGTGTTTAATCATTTTTTAGTAGATTTGTTTTCTGGAATTTCAAGCTGCTACCTATAACTGCTGTTGAGATATGGCGAAATGACCTAAAACATTCGACCACCCCCTTTAACCCCCTTCTGGGGGGAATTTCTAAAATCTCTGAAATAGGTGTTTAATAATTTTTTAGTAGATTTGATTTCTGGAATTTCAAGCTCCTACCTATAACTGCTGCTGAGATATGGCGAAAGGATCTAAAACATTTGACCCCCCCCGCCTTTAACCCCCTTCTGGGTGGAATTTCTAAAATCGCTGAAATAGGTGTTTAATCATTTTTTTAGTAGATTTGTTTTCTGGAATTTCAAGCTCCTACCTATAACTGCTGCTGAGATATGGCGAAATGACCTAAAACATTCGACCACCCCCCTTTATCCCCCTTCTGGATGGAATTTCTAAAATCGCTGAAATAGGTGTTTAATCATTTTTTTAGTAGATTTGTTTTCCTGATTTTTGCGTTCCTACCTATAACTGCTGCTGAGATATGGCGAATTGATCTAAAACATTCGACCACCCCCCTTTAACCCCTTCTGGGGGGAATTTCTAAAATCGCTGAAATAGGTGTTTAATCATTTTTTTAGTCAATTTGTTTTCTGGAATTTCAAGCTGCTACCTATATAACTGCTGCTGAGATATGGCGAAATGACCTAAAACATTCGACCACCCCCCCTTTAACCCCCTTCTGGAGGGAATTTCTAAAATCGCTGAAATATGTGTTTAATCATTTTTTAGTAGATTTGTTTTCTGGAATTTCAAGCTGCTACCTATAACTGCTGTTGAGATATGGCGAAATGACCTAAAACATTCGACCACCCCCTTTAACCCCCTTCTGGGGGGAATTTCTAAAATCTCTGAAATAGGTGTTTAATAATTTTTTAGTAGATTTGATTTCTGGAATTTCAAGCTCCTACCTATAACTGCTGCTGAGATATGGCGAAAGGATCTAAAACATTTGACCCCCCCCCCCTTTAACCCCCTTCTGGGTGGAATTTCTAAAATCGCTGAAATAGGTGTTTAATCATTTTTTTAGTAGATTTGTTTTCTGGAATTTCAAGCTCCTACCTATAACTGCTGCTGAGATATGGCGAAATGACCTAAAACATTCGACCACCCCCCTTTATCCCCCTTCTGGATGGAATTTCTAAAATCGCTGAAATAGGTGTTTAATCATTTTTTTAGTAGATTTGTTTTCCTGATTTTTGCGTTCCTACCTATAACTGCTGCTGAGATATGGCGAATTGATCTAAAACATTCGACCACCCCCCTTTAACCCCTTCTGGGGGGAATTTCTAAAATCGCTGAAATAGGTGTTTAATCATTTTTTTAGTCAATTTGTTTTCTGGAATTTCAAGCTGCTACCTATATAACTGCTGCTGAGATATGGCGAAATGACCTAAAACATTCGACCACCCCCCCCTTTAACCCCCTTCTGGAGGGAATTTCTAAAATCGCTGAAATAGGTGTTTAATCATTTTTTAGTAGATTTGTTTTCTGGAATTTCAAGCTGCTACCTATAACTGCTGTTGAGATATGGCGAAATGACCTAAAACATTCGACCACCCCCTTTAACCCCCTTCTGGGGGGAATTTCTAAAATCTCTGAAATAGGTGTTTAATAATTTTTTAGTAGATTTGATTTCTGGAATTTCAAGCTCCTACCTATAACTGCTGCTGAGATATGGCGAAAGGATCTAAAACATTTGACCCCCCCCCTTTAACCCCCTTCTGGGTGGAATTTCTAAAATCGCTGAAATAGGTGTTTAATCATTTTTTTAGTAGATTTGTTTTCTGGAATTTCAAGCTCCTACCTATAACTGCTGCTGAGATATGGCGAAATGACCTAAAACATTCGACCACCCCCCTTTATCCCCCTTCTGGATGGAATTTCTAAAATCGCTGAAATAGGTGTTTAATCATTTTTTTAGTAGATTTGTTTTCCTGATTTTTGCGTTCCTACCTATAACTGCTGCTGAGATATGGCGAATTGATCTAAAACATTCGACCACCCCCCTTTAACCCCTTCTGGGTGGAATTTCTAAAATCGCTGAAATAGGTGTTTAATCATTTTTTTAGTAGATTTGTTTTCTGGAATTTCAAGCTCCTACCTATAACTGCTGCTGAGATATGGCAAAATGACCTAAAACATTCGAACCCCCCTTTAACCCCCTTCGGGGGGGAATTTTCAAAAATCCCTTCTTATTGCTTGCCTAGGCCATAACAGCAATCTACAGTCCAAATTGCGTGACCCTGACTTTAGTAGTTTCGGCTGGGCGTTGATGAGTCACCCAGTCAGTCAGTCAGTCACCGTTTCCTCTTTATATAATAGTATAGATAAGAAGTTTGTTTTTTGACTCAGTTCATTGCACGAATGAATTAATAATTGAAGAAGTTAATGAGAGTTATATTGTTTTATTTATTTAAATTGAAGTCAATCGAATAAATTGATGTAATTTATTATGTAGCAAGTTTAATCGAAATACGACGATTAGATTGCAGATAATATTTGTATAGTACTAATTACTAACTAAGTTACTAAGTCATATGAGTACCATTTCCATTATCAGAAAATTTTAATGTCACAACCAGTGATGAATACTGGAGGTGGTCAGCAAAAGAACTCCCCATCCTAGTCCATGCCCCTACCAAAAGTTTTTTATTTATTTATTTATATTAAAGTCTAAGAATAAATGACGCTCCCCTTCCCTTTCGGTGGCGCCTGGGAGCAGCAGAAATTCTTATCGGAAAAAAATTTATCAAATCTACACTCGTGATTACCCTTCCAGGCTGCTTGTCAGAACCGCCTTTAGAGGTCTGCACAAATCCTATTCTTAGAAAAGGAATATACTGTATGATTAATATTTGTTCCAAGGTCCTACGAGAAATAAAAACTAAAAAGTTGAGCCCGATCTGTTTAGTTTTGTTAACTAATCACTTGCCCTTGTAGAAAAACAACGAAATTAAACGCAACTTAATTTCTACAAATTAAATGAAAATAAAATAAAAAGCCGATACATTTTTTTAACAATACGATTCTACAACTGACATTCTAGTTAAAAAAAAAAAAAAAAAAAAAAAAAATCCTGTGTGAATTCAACATTACAGAAACACAATCACTTACCCCTGAAAGGGTTAAAGAAATATTGCATCTGTTTTTATACAATAATTTGAAATTCAGTATTTTTAAGATTCTTATGTCTGCAAGCAATCGTAATATGAAATAATAATATTGATGAATATTTAAACAACTGCATATGCATACACCAGATTAATTTAGAAATAATAGTAATTAAAAGAAGAATAAAAGATTGATTAAAGAAAACCATACTTTTAAAGCTGAAAATATAATGAAGAAAAAGTATTTTTCTGTAATTTATAGAAACAAAATATATTTTAATACAGCAATCAGTATATAACCTTCCTAAAAGATTTCCAAAGATTCCAATTTGCAAAAGAAACGTCGTATAATAAAAATATTTCATGAAAAAGTTGGCCCGTATCTTCTCCATGAATGTACAGCTAGATACATTTATATGAACAGCGAAACGATAATAGTAATTGCGGTTAGTGAAAGAAAACCAGCCTGAGTTTGAGTTTCGGGCCCGGCCCAGGTCTGTGCAGACTTTTAATCAGAGAACTTAAGACAACACAAAAATAAATTCTTTAAAATAATAAGTAGGAACAGTTGAATACTTACTGTTTATTGGAACTACTAGATCCTTGAGAATCATCCTTTACTGCAAGAGACGGCTTGGTACCTTTAGAAAATGTTAATAGATATTTGTCCATCTATTTATATAAAAATTTTATTTTTATGCCTGACTCAGGAAAAAGAAATTTTCCCGTCTATATTCTTTGCCTTAAAGACACTACTGATTGTTTTGGTTTGGTCATCCGCTGCAGCAAAACTTTAAAACCCCTCTGTACTCCCCCCCACCTCTCGAATTCTTCGAAATGCCTGTAGGACCTTTTTATCCAAGGCCGGATGGCCCCTTCATTGTATGTTTGGGAAAAGGCTAACCATCTTATCTAAGGTTGTGTAATTTGATAGTATCGGACACGTCGTCTACGATAAAAGTGTTAATTTATTGCCCCCTGTGCAGGACGTCAGAATCAGAAAAGGTGATTCTTCCTGGAACCTATGTTTTCCGTGTAAAGAAGAAAAAAAGAAAGAAAAAACCCGTGGAGAGTACTTCGTTTTACCCATACATTATGGTGAAAGTTTTCTTAGGCTGTTTTAGTCGTTTATAAAAAATAAAAATAAACAACGAATTTAGAGAAAGAAAATTTTTTCTGGAAAACAATATTCGCTGAAAAATTCGATAAATCATTATAAATTCCAAAATTTGAGATTTATTTTCTATATCGGTTGGCGACAAAAATACCAGCTCATCTGAAAAAATTATTGGGGGGGCCCGAGCCCCATGGGCCCATACAACTCTACGCCTATGGAGCTAACTCTCCTTTTAAAATTAGCATTTTTATAAACTTTTAGGCCGATCCTCCCCCTCCTTCACCGAAACAAAATTTTGTTCACCCTACGGATGTTGGCTCTCGACAATCCAGTCATTTTTATGATTCGCCCTCCTCTTATAAAGGTTGTGCACCCCTACTTGATATCCACATTTTATGACTGAATATGTTAAGAAGTACAATTTAGAATAATATATGTTTCTCCTCCTTCCCACCTTCATTCAAGAAAGCACAATTTTTTTTCGGCACTGGCAATCTTTAAAGCTAAATTTACTCCCTCAAATAAAGTCAAGGAGTATTTTCATTCTTTGAAAATAATCTTACCTATATTTCTTGTATAAATACAAACGTAAACTGTTGATATATACAGAACTGAATACGTTGACTGGGAAGGAAGGAACCTAGGGGGCGTACATACCGCCCCCCCCCCCGTCACACCTCCTGTAAACAAAATTCTACTGATGGTGGCCCTCGACAACCCAGACATTTTTGTAAGTGGCCCTTCGCTTAAAAAGGTTGTGCACCCCTACCCTAGGTGATCAAATATTTCTGCTTTTTGTGAAAGTACAAACGACGAAAAAAGAAAAAAAAAATGGAATGCGATTTAAGAGAAGACATTTTCATTTTAATTGGTCCCATTTTCAGAGGCGGCTTTGGTAATCATGTCGCCCCTAGTCTGATTTTTTCAACGCCTCTGTAAAAAAAAAAAAAAAAAAAAAAAAAAACTAATATCGTATTTTTGTAATCCTAGCGGCCTTGGTCAGTATTTTTCAGCGCCTCTGTAAAAATAGCTATTTAAAAATTAATTTCGTGTTTTTGTAATTATGGCGCCCTTGGTCAGATTTTTTTCGGCGTCTCTGTAAAAATAAGTTTTAAAAAACTACTATCGTGTTCGTGTTCTTTGTAATTATGGCGCCCTTGGTCAGATTTTTTTCAGCGCCTCTGTAAAAATAACTTTCAAAAATTAATATATATTTTTTAAATCATGCCGCCCTTGGTCAGATTTTTTTCAGCGCCTCTGTAAAAATAACTTTCAAAAAACTAACACCGTGTTTTGTAATCCTGGCTCCCTTGGTCAGATTTGTTTTCAGCGCCTCTGTGAAAATAACTTTAAAAAAACTAATATCGTGTTTTTGTAATCCTAGCGCCCTTGGTTAGATTTTTCCAGGGCCTGTTTAAAAATAACTCTAAAAAACTAATATCGTGTATTTGTAATCATAGCGCCCTATGTCACATTTTTTCAGCGCCACTGTAAAAATGACTTTCAACAAATTAATATAGTGTTTTTGTAATTACGGTACCCTTGGTCAGATTTTTCAGCGTCTGAGTAAAAATAACTTTCAAAAAATTAATATCGTGTTTTTGTAATCATGGCCGTTGGTCAGATTTTTCCAGCTCCTGTATAAAAATAACTAAAAAAGTATTATCTTGTTTTTGTAATAGCTCTTCCCCCACCTACCCACCCACTTACACTCCTCACAAGCACATTCACAGAGTTGAATTCAGACACTTTTCTCCGGGAGGTACTTCTGTGGCTCCGGAGGGGGGGGGGGATTTTAGAGTTCAGGGGTGGATATTGTACTTTTTGACCATTCGAAACACAAAATCTCACATTTTTCGCAAGGGACATTTTATTGCTTGGAGGGGGGGATGTCCCCCCTGGGTCACCCCCTGAATTCAACACTGCACACACATAAATCGATGCTCTTAGTTGTAATAAACTGGAACATTCCATAATTTCTTAATGATAATATAGGTTACTCCGCCAAGACTAATTTTTCACAAGTTTTTGGGCAATGGAAACTTATGTAAATTTTGCTTTTCAAAGAATAAAAGGTTAATTTTTCATATCTATTTGAAATTTTTTTACAATTTTTTAGCATTTGAAAATGCCAATAGTATCTAAAAACCTTTTTTTTAAAACTGTATCTGCTTAACGACTCTAAACTTCAAACACCACCCCGATTTACAAATTGAAAAATACACATGACATGTAATCGAAATAAATATATAAACCACTGAAACTTGTAAAAGTTGTTTCACAAAAGAATGGATGAAAGAGAAGCGCAGATGCGCGCAGATGTGTATTTGTTTAGTTTTCAGTGCTGTTAGTGGGAGTTCCTAAGAAGACAAATTCCCTAAGAAGACATTTCGGTGGAGTTTCACCTTAGATATCCAGTGGTATCTGTAGTAATACCAGATGTGACACTTTTTATTGATAATACCATATTGTGGGATTTTTGGATCTCTGTAACTTTCTGAAGAAAATAGAAACCGGATGTGGAGGTATTTTTCCATGAAATACTAATTAACACACGCTCGGCGTACAGACATCAGCAAAGAAAGAAACTTTAAAAACGAAAAAATAAAATATCGAATTAAGTAACTGTTATAGGTGTTTTATAATGTTTTGAGTAATAACATAAGCTGTCCAAAACTTTTTGACGATATTATTAAACAATTTTCATTGATACATACTTTAAATTTTTAGATATTCCCATTAAGGTGAAAACGAAAAATAACTTTGCCAATAAACCTTATCATTTTTTAGATACTTTTTTTTCCAAGATATCGAGTAAGAAATAGATGCAAAAAAATGAACACATATAAGCTTATTGCGGTAGAAAAAAACATGTTATTCTTCTTCTTTTCTATATTTTATCCCCATTACGCAATTAAGTATTTCTATTTTCTTTGACTTTGTTTTTTGTTTTGCAATACAATGCTTAAATATAATTTTGATAGTACATATTATTTTTAAAAAATGTAAATATATTTCAAGCTATTGCTGCTCTTCTGGTGCATTTCTTTCTTTATTTTTTGTCTGTGTGCATGAGTTGCGGCGACTATTAAAATTAAATTTGGCTTCTGTAATTAAAATAAACAGCAATTTAAAATTAAATGATTTATTTTAGTGACTAGATGAGATAAAGTGTGGAAATTACGGAAAGCTTTTTTTTTTTTTTTCTTTTTTCAAAATGCCGATTGTTTTGAAGAGATTATTCAACTTTTATCGAAGAAAAATGAGGATTTTTGATGATAAAAAAAAAATCCTTAGTGCTCTGCATAATTATATAAGAAAAAAAGCTGACAAAATTAGAAGTAAAACAATTCAGTATTATTAAAGTAATCGTGTCGTGGTCATATATTTAAAAATGCAATTTTGAGAAAAACTAGTTTCAATTTTATTGTAGAATGCTTATTATATATATATATATATATATATATATATATATATATATATAATATAGAATTGTCTATTTCAGATTCTGGCCACATAAAAAAGTCTTGATTCCGTTGATAAAGCCGCTGAAATAAAAACTCGATTTTCCGAAATTTATAAATTATGATTACATGCAAATCCTTAAGGCTGCTCTTCAGTAAACTTCCCGATTCCCCTCGCTAATGTTATTCCTATGGGCATAGGATGCATTCGTATTTTTAAAATATCTCCTCGGAAAATTAACATTTTAAACTTCCGTTTTCTTTGTACTATTCTTAAAGAATATCTCTTTTTTTTCTTACTTGTCAATTTTTTTCTAAAATATATACTTAATTTTATATGAAACGTTAAAATCTTATTCAGTTTCGCTAAGATTTTAAAACAAAAAAATGTAAATTAAGCACATAATTTAGAAATATTTTGATAACTAAGAAAAAAAGAGACATTCTTTAAGAACAATACAAAGAAAATAGAAGTTAAAAATATTAATTTTCCGAGGAGATTTATTTAAAAATACGAATGCATCCTACGCCCATAGGAATAACATTAGCGAGGGGAATCGGGAAGTTTACTGAAGAGCAGCCTTAAGGCGATTTTCGAAAAAATATTTTTTAACGTTCAGTAATGCAAAAATTTCTGCTCATTTACAAACATAAAAATAATGTTCGACAGGAACCGTATTTCAGTTAACTTTCTAGTTTCGACAGAAAACGAAAACATCTTAAAAATATATTCAAAGTAATTAACATAAACATGCATGTTATCTGAATAATGATTTGCGTAGAAACGGAAGTACATAATTATTAACTAAAAATTAATTTTATTGAAATAAAATGAATTAAATATAAGGTGCTATAAACATAAAAAATGATTCAAAAATAATTTAATTTAAAAATAACGAATTTAATCAATATTATTAATACCTTCTAGATTTATCCCCTTTTATGTGAATACGTAGTATGTGCGGCTCTTTGGATGGTAGTGGCATTTGGGAGAGGATAGGAAGGGCAGTTATAGTAATACCGATTATTCGGCAGTATTTTCGCCGAAACTAAGATTTTGCACTGAAAACGAAAATGAAACCGAATATTCAGCCAAACTCTACATAAATGAATGAGAATTGCAGGCTTGGTCATTGAAATAATTTGTAATACAACAGATTCTTTTCTTTAAATTAATCACATCTTGAGTTAAAATTGATTGTTGTCTTGTGACAGCAGTTTTTTTCCTCTTCCCGCACTGTCGCGTCCGGAAATTATGTTCAAAACGGCACCTTTGACAGCATTTTCTGAAATATCTTTTGCTTTTCCTAAAAAAATATATAAAGACAGTTCTATTACAAAGTTTCTGATGGGCAATAAAAAAATAGCTGGTATTTTCGGCCACTTAAAGCAATCAGCAGTTGTAATGAAATTTAATGAAAACATTTCAAACAAAATTATCATGCAATACAATTCAAGTAATACTTTTTAAAGTAATACATTCAAAGTAATGCTTTTAAAGAATTATTACTTTTCCAAAGATTTTCTGGCCTTCCCCCCCTGCCCTGCGTATACACATGAATTGCAGTACAAAAGAACAAAATCTTTGAAAAACAGAAACAATCCCAGTAGCCCAATAGCTTTTGTAAATGTAAGTTTGCTCATTTGAAAGAAAACCTAAATACATTATGTCCGGGAATTATTGTCCACCCCACAGAAACTGGAAATGCATGTGTTTCTAATTTTCAACCGATAATCGGTATAAATAAAGTGCTCTTGATGTGAAATCTGCTTCGTTTGTCTCGTTCTATCCAGTATCAAAGAACTACTCCGTCTTTATATTATTTGCCGGTGACCTGAGTTATTTACTTATTTTAATGTAATCTTAAACATTTTTTCTTATAATAAGCTTGTACTTCAACCTTTTTAAAAAAAAAATAGTGTACAGTGTTATAAAATATCATCACCACAGCTCAGATATGCTGATGTTGCATTTTGCATAACAAGAACTGTGACTTGTCCATGGAAAAACAATATAAGGTATAAGACTACAAATTAATTTTTTTGATTGTATTTCTTTCACAAGAATGTTTATTAGTTTGAATTTTTGCAAAATCTGCAAAATTTGCCTAATGTATTTCTTTATTTTCTCTTTGTAACTGTGGCGAGAAAAAAAAAAAAATCCCTGCCGGCTCGGCCTACAGGCGGGGTTAGATTTTGAAGTTAGCTACTAATTTCACCAATAAAAACTTAAATCAAGATTAGAGATAAACCCAGTTCTTTACTAAGAATGAGCTCTAGAGACCTAAAATTTCTTAATAAGTTTGTTTTGTTTATACTGTCTTTATACCTCACATTTTCAAGAAATTTATGAACCTATTGTCGTTTTTGTTATTTTTGAAGAATTCTAGTTCTATTATAAAAACAAAATTCCTAGCTTGAAAACAATGTCCTGACGTATTCAACACTTGAAAGAGGGGGTTAATTTTCGTACTTTTCGAAACAGATTGATAAGTTAGAAAGCATAGAGAACTTAGATGGGATTTGGTGTTTTCCGTTTCGGTCTCGACCGGTTCAGCCGATGCATGTTTCGAAAGACGGGCTAAAAAAAGCCGCTTTCGGCTTGTATCTGCCTCCACACTTTGGAACGTGGTTTCTGGCACTCGTCGGTGCAACATTTTTCGGTCAACCTTTTAACCCCTTCGCGACGAGAACACTTTCCTTAATTTTTAATCTTTTACCACCGGTTTTTCACAACAGAAAATTTTCTGTAATTGAATCGCGAAAATGCTCTGAGTAAGTAAGGTAAACTTTACAATAAAAAATAACTGAGAAGAATAATGAAGGATTCTGAGCACCTTAAGTGGCACGTATACTGGTTGCTCGTCTCCAAGGGGTTAAATTGCGGGGTTTAATTAATATCTCCGCCAATTATATAAAAAAAATTGAAACTCAGGTGTATTAAGACCTGCCTTGGACTATTCTCATCCAAATTTACAGACCTTTCGCGCAGTAAATTTTCCTAGCCATTTCTTTCTTTTTTTTTCCGCACACACAAACACATACTCAGAGAGAGAAACACCTTTCTTTTATTATAGATATTCTTCAAATAAATTACAATAACAAACTTATTTCTGACAGAATTGTGATACATATGGCTATTAGTATAAAGTTGTAGTTGGCAATAAAAAAGAAAAAAAGAAAAAAAAATCTGTTAAGGGGACTCGGTACCCTTGATTCAGCGAAAAATGACATAAAAATATCGATTTTCTTATTTTTTGCTTAAATTATACTTTATTACCCTTAGTACATTCTCATGAAGTTTTGTAAAGATTCGATTATTATAAGTACAGTTTAAAGCGAGAGTGGCCGAGAGGTTGTACCCTCGAAGCAGGTAGACGGGAGGTGCTGGGTACGAACTCAATTGCGCCCGTTGGATTAATCGTTGGGAGTTTTCCGTGGTTTACTTCCAACCTTCGATTTCCTTTCATAATTACGTGTTAGGTTCCCTTAGAAAGCCCCCCCCCCTTTAGGGCCTATATCCCTGTGTTGATAATTGGTCGTCATGAACACAATCAACCAACCTTTTATGGTCTGTTTGATAAAACTAAGTATCAGATTTACAAGAAAGTAAAAAGTTTTTTTTTTTTTTTTTTTTTTTTTTCCACATACAAATGTAAAATAAATTCAGTCTTTCACTGTAATTTTACAGGTACTAGCACATTTTTTTTTTTTTTCACCCAAACTAATTAACTTAGGAAAAATCCTATACTTAAAATTGTAGAGCACACTTCTGCGAATACTTTTTAAAAAATTGGCTGAAAATGTTCAAAATTGTAGGAGAAGATACATTTTAAAATTAACTTAAAATTGCCAAAAAATAAATAAATAAATTTTTCGAAAGTTGCCAGGAAAATTGAATAATTTCTTATTAGAATCATTTTCCTTCATTGAGTCCTTTATTATTATGCCATAAATGTACCTTAAAATATTTAAATAAAAAAAATGTTCAAAAGGTACCTAGTCCCCTTAAAATAAAATTTATGGCCAACCTTCTTGGGACTTAAATTACATATGAAAGGAAGGGGGGGGGGGGGGGGTTAAAAGGTATTTCACAGCGAAACTGACAATTCCATAAGTCCTACTCCATTTAAGTTGGATTTCTAATGCATTTAATCTCCAAATAAAGGACACTCCATTGAAGAATAGGAATTATCTCATTCAAAATATATAAAATAATCATGTAGCCGTTACATATGTTAATTTTTCAAAAAATTTGTTTTAGATACTTTTAAATAGTAGTTGGCGCCCTTTTGATTAGAATTTGGCGCCCTTTTTTATCCAAGTTGCCACCGTCCTTTTTTTCATGCCAGTACGACCCTGCACACATGCACCAAGGCTACCTCCTAAATTTGTCAATGAGGATTTTTGTTTTGAAATATTTTTAAAATATGCTTTACGTGAAGGAGACAAATGAAATCTTATGCTCTGCAATAAGACAACTAAAAGGGAAATATTGAAAAGATTGCAGTAATGTAGGTTTTAATGTGGATGTGGGGCTTGTGAAGAGGACTTTTATATTTTTAATTTGTATTTAACATATTAGGGATGGATTTGGATTTAAAGCACTTTTTTTAGGGTTTCGTTCATCTCACGAAACCCTATTAGTCCCGCTTCGTTGTCTGTCCGTCATAGAGCCGGTTCTCAGAAACTATGTAACTTACAGACGTGGAATTTTGTGTACTTACAGCTGAATACCTACTATGAAGCTGAAAAGGATAACATAAAAAAATCGTATTATTTTAATATAAAGAGTTAAAAAACAAAAATATAACAGCCTTTTCCTATTAAATTTAAACATTTTTCGTTACAGCAGTTGCCAACAATTAAAAATCCACAATAAGATTCTTTCTAACAATAAATAATTTTCTATTGAAAGATTTCCACGTGAAAAATGGAAATTAAATAAAAAGTTTCACCAATTGAAAAAAAAGACTAATATGACTTCATATTGGTAATAAAACGGAAATTTTCAAACATTTCTCAATAATACAAGGGGTATGAGTATGTGTAAATACAGAAAGCAGCTTAAAATATGATGTCATTAGAGAATTAAAAAGAAAATTAATCTGACATCATATTGGAAGTTTAACGGACTTTTTCAAATGTTTGAGAATAATACAAAGAGAGTATCAATATAAGTAATAGAGAAAGCAAGTAGATAAGACGACAGCAAGGGATTATAACGTCATTAGAGTTTGAGGAACATATTGAATCATGATAAAAACCTGATTATGGAAATATTGGCATATTTTAACATTTTGAAGGTCTCTATACAAACATTTTTAAACTTGAAATTGACTTTTTTTTTTATATCGCATTTAGTCCACATGGCAGATATTATTATGACAGAGTATAATAGCGGGCTTCGCCCGCTATCGCGCCGGTTCAGACATTCAAAAAAACGAGAAAAAAACAGACAGGTAAATTTTTACTTTATAAAAAACATGACTTTTTTTTTAAATGAAATTTATTTTACTTTATTAAAGAAAGAAGATTAAAATTTATTTTACTTTATTAAAGTGTTTTGAAAGGAATATTAAATGAAACCCTTTATGCAATCTTCGATCACACCTACCCATTTTTTTTTTTTTTTTTTTTTTTTTTTTTTTTTTTAACCTGGCATATTTTATGCCAATACGAAAATATTGATTATTAAAGAAATGGGGGGGGGGGGGAAGGGAGAAAACGTGGCAGTAAATTTTGCATGTACTGTATTATGTCTGTTTGTGCCGTATTATTGATTGTGTAATATTTCAGTTTATATAAATATATTCTTTTAATCAGATATATTGGATATTTTTTATAAGGGCCTTTTTTTAGATTTTAGAAGTGCAGGCAGAGCATAATTTTTAACTATTTCCAACATAGTTGAAAAATGTTTATAAATTCGGTTGGTGTGCCTGTCCGTGCTCTAACTCACATAAATATATCAGGATTATCATGCAATTGATATATGTTATTGAGGTTTCCTATGGCATGTTTGCTATTGAAAATGAAGTGTGTAGCACTTGTAGTTTTTTATAGGGGCACTCAAAATAATTCTTTTAGATTACGCTGTATAAGGAAAAATCATTTGCAGATTATTTTACTAATGTTATACAGTTTCAAACGTATTGAAATTGATATATATCACTACAGTACACTACAAGAGGCTTACAATACAATATTGTGTGTGCAGCATTCATCGTTCATTTACAGGGACACACAAAAGAATTCGGTACTGTCTGTTAACAGTAATTGCTGGATGTGCGTTTTCAGTTGCTGAACGAGTTTTTAAATATAACTCATTTTTTTTTCTATTACTTGGTGTGTATTAATTGTATATATCATATACAGGGCAGCAGAAAAGTTCTCGTGCACATTTTATTTGGAATTTTTGTACGTTTATTGTGGAAATTCCAAAGGAATTTTAAACTGTGTTACATGTTTTTTAACTGAAATAAAATTTTGCATTCTATGTAGTACATATATACATAATCTATAGATCCTATACAGGGCTGCATAAAAGAATTCGGATATTTTTGACGATATTGCTGGTAATTTCGGAAATTGCATTTTAAATATGTTATGGGTTTTCCAAATTGTTTACTTAGATATCATCTTTCACCTTATTAGAAAATGTAATGAAAAATTATTTTGGAAGTGTTGGAAAGTGTTACTTAATCTATGCTTGACGCATGATTTTTCGTTCTTGTTATTTCTTTCATCAGGTTAAAAAGTAACAATTGTTACTGAAATAAAATATTGCAGTTTTAAAAAAATTATAAATTATTTATCCAGATAAAATTTTATTGAGGTTGCAAGGAATCTTCAAAAAATTCTGACAAAATGGATGTTTAAAACTAATTTTTGAAACGTGTTTGTCATGAAGAGGCAGTTTTACTCTATGTAATGGGCCTTATACTATTTAATAAGGCCTTATTCTAGGTGTATGTAATACTAATTTTTCCTAAATGAAATGATAAAAATGATTCTTGGCTTGAAAGCTTCATGAAAACTTTTGCTCATAAAAAATATTCAGAAATTAAAATAATACTTGTTTGAGCAAAATTGCATTGAATTGTACTTTATCATATAAGATATATCATATAAGCACCCGACCTGAAAGATCAGCGGCCTTGGCGAAGCTCCTTCGCTCATGGTTCGCCAAAGAAATAAGGCAGTTAGACTGTCAACGTTCACACCCCACCCCCCTTGAGTTTTGGGAAGGAGAATCAATTAAAGCGTGCCTCGTGAAACGACTCCCTTTTATCTGCATACCCTCTTTCCTTTCTTAAGCAACCCCATCCATCAGAACAGGAATGTATGGGGAAAGCAAGGAAAACTGGTTTTCTAACAATACTGCTTTATACTAGTAGGAAAGTATCTTTGAATTTGCTCTACCTTAGAGAAAATAAACACCCTCAAGATTTAACTTGTGGTGAAATACTTTCTGCTTCTAGCCATTAAAAAAAAAAAAAAAAAAAAAAAATCTAAACAATTTACCTCTGCAGAATTTCAGATTAAACCTACACAATCTTAATTACTAAAAATAATTAAGGATTTATTAACTGTTCATCTTTACTGAAAGTAATTAAAAGCATGCATTAACAATAAAATAATTTATTAAATAAGAATTATTTTTTATTCAAAAAAATTGTCATGCTACATTCTGTTTGTATTTTACCATATCCCCTATGTTATTTATGCAGTTTTATTTAGAATTTATTGATTAAAGTCTATCTTACCCTGCTAAATAACTTGTTGGACACTGTTTTATTAAAATTAGGTTTTTGATATTTTTGACATGATAGTTTAGTTTAAACCATGGTTAAAGCTGGTTAAAACTGTTGCATGTCAAAAACTTGCCAACCCTGACTCATATGCCTAACTGGATATAGATTCCCTAATATCTTCTAACTATGAACTGTTATGTTAAGCCTTATTCTGGGGTCCTTTGGGGCCTAGGTTTTAGTTTCCATGTTATGGTCTATGGTGTTATTAACTTCCGCTTTAGCGTTTCCGTTTTAGTCAGTTTTTTGGGCTTTTGTATCTTTTCCAGTAGCCTCGGATATATATTTTTAGCTTTTTGCACTCATAGACCAGTGACACGTGTTCAGTATTAAGCTTGCATACTTCAGATTTTATCTAAAGTACAAACAGATATTTTTTTCACATTTTCTGCCGGCCCCAACCACTACTACTACCCCCCCCCCCCCCCCTTCTTTTATCACTGCTAGGCATCTTTTAACTTCCTTTGCTTTCTTGCTACTATTTATCGATCTCAATCAATAGTACATCTTTATTTCTTTCAAATATATCTGTATAAATTTTTTGCATCTATCATTCTTGGGTCACCGTTTGAGCATTCAAGAAGGACTTTGATCGTAATGACGGGAATAGATTGATATTTTTGCTGTCGCAATGATTGAGGTTTTGATGTTAGAGGGGATAATAAAGAAACTTATAGTGATATACAAATATGAGATGGTCTATTTAAGGTTTATTATTTTCGCTATGAAAAATATATAAAGAATGTAGGAGGGGGGCATTTAGAAATGAATAGGCTTGTGTCGTTTGCTGTAGCAGTCAAGTTGCTGAGAGGGGAAAAGGCGAGAAGAGGGTAAGAAGAAGAAGGAATTCCGATAAGCAAATGATATTCAAAATAACAATGGTTTGCCTCTAGTGATAAGAGATAGGGAAAAGAGGGGTGGGGAAGAAACGGATAACTGTATTTTAGCTAGACTTCACCGTCCGAATTAAACAAAAATTTAGAAGGCGGGGGGGGGGGGGGTGATGACCAAGATATGCAAGATGAAAATTTATGAATGCGAATTAAAAGTTAACAGAGGAAAGAGAAAGTGATAGACAAAAGACCACTAAGTCTTAGAAAATATGGCTCGATTCAAAGCAGAGGTTATGGTGATTATCTCTAAAACCTCTGGTGATAAAAATATATTTCTAATTTCAAGACGTATGCAAATCATGTATAGCTTTTAGATATAGGAATATTTGTTTTGAAAATTGCTGCATACATATTTTAAAATATTAAATTGACATTTATGCACAGTTCAAATTTTATAGGTGTAAATTACATTTAAAAACATTTCTGCACTCTGACAAATAAATCAGTAAAAATTATTACATTTATTTACAACCAAACTTACTGAGTTATGATACTTTGAATTATATGAAATTTTGGAGCTTTCTGACACTAAAAGATCGTCTGTGTGACTTACACACATGAAAATGCATGCTAAATTTTATTAAACTCATTTGTTTACCTAATATATAAATGTATAAGATGAAAATTAAGCTCACTTAAAAAATAACTTCACCTTTTTTTTAAAACAAAGTGACTTCGAGAATTTTATACTGTTTTATTTCATATATATATGTGCATATATGTATACAGAAGAAAGAATACACTTAAGGATGTTGCAATTAAATATTAAGAGCCTTCACTAGTCATGCAAAGAAACATGTAAGCTAATGTTTTGTCTATGGAAGATTGTTTTCAAATTTCTTGCTTGCATTTTAATATTTTTAAAGGATTTTTTTTTGCTTAGGATAGCTGAGGACAATCTCTAACATTGCTAGCTTTAATTTTTTGATTTTGGTTACAGTTTTTTTTTATATTAGTATAGTTTTAATTTCAGAACCGGTTCTGAAAGTGAAAATAAATAAAAAAACTGTAACCAAAATCGAAAAATTAAAAACTATTAATGTTAGAGATTGCCCTCAGCTATCCTATACAAAAAGAAATCATTTAAAAATATTAAAATGCAAGCGAGAAGTTTGAAAATAACGTTCCATAGACTTAACAATAGCTTGCCAGAGTTTTCACGTGACTAGTGTAGGCTTTTAAGTCTTAAGCTTGCATATAGGGACATCATAAAATGAAATAAAAGCCTTTACTAAATGAGTAATTTCAAATGAATTTGAAGGAAACATTATACGACAATGGTCAAGCGAATATCAGATACGTGTTATATATACAGGGTGTCCGAAAAGTCTGGAAACGGTCAAATAACTCGAGAAATATACATCGGATTGAAAAACAGCAAAATGCATGTTCAATACTTTTGAAATATCTATTTAGGGATAAGAAAATTCCCCCCCTCCCCCTCGGAGGGGGGGGAGGGAATCTTAAATGATAACCCCCATTTTTTATTGCAGATTCGGATTCTACCAGTGGTGTAGTCCTAGGGAAAAAAGTGGGGGGACGCTCATAGTTCCGAACATTAGGTCTATGTCCTGTGACACCCACAGAAAACTTGATACTACAGAATCTTGCCTCTTTCATTTTGAATTGCAGAAAAAATAAATTGAAAATTTAAGCAGTTTAATTTAATTTATTAAAGCTTTTTTTTTTTACTTGTAATCTTTTAAATAGCTTGCCATAATAGAAAAGTTGAGAACTTTATTTCGTGTTTGAAAATTTTTGGAAAATAATTCAAAATTCAGTAACACGAGATTCTTCTTTTAATTAGTTTTGGAAATAGCCATATTATAACATGAAACTTGCTGGCCATTAACAATATTGATAATTAATGAATTTTTACTTTCCAGAGGGCAAAACAAATATTGTAATCATGGAAAAAATTGGTATATCTTTACTTTTTGAGGTCTTCTGCATCCGCTGTTTAACACTTTCCAACATAGTTGGAAATGAATTGTGTGTTATCGGAGTGTTTATGAATTCAGTTTGTCTGTCTGTCTGTCCATACTCTAACTCTTAAATATACTCGGATTGTCATGAAATTTTTATTGAATTTAGCTATAGAATGTTCAGTATTGAAAACAAAGTGTGTAGCATTAATAGATCATTTACAAGGACACACAAAAGAATTTCATTACATTATAGTCTATGGAGAAAAGTCGTTTGCGGCGCATTTTATGGATGTTACGATATTTCAAACATAATGAAATTAATATGCATTACAAGGGGGATTAAAGCATGCATTCACTGGAGATTACAATGGGTAGCGTTTATAGTTCAATTACAGGGACGTACAAAATGATTCCTTTACATTATGATCGTGGGGAAATATATTGTTTGCTGTGAATTTTGAACATATTATGATACTTGAAACATAATGAAATTTAGAAAGATCACTAAGGTTCAATACAACTTATTTTCTATAAATGATGAAGTGCCTAGGCTTTATCGTTCATGTACAGCGACGCACAAGATAAATCGGTTAAAGGACTAACTAAGATCGGTCATTGCTAGACCTGCTATTTCCGCTGCGGTAAGCAATTTTATGTAATTTTTAGTGTATTTCGTGTTGTTTACAAATTCTGTGGGTTATATCTAGGGCTGCACGAAAGACAGTTGTTGAAAAGAGTTTTTTACCTCGTTATGTATTTTTTTAATTGCTTATTTAGCTATCTCATTTCATCGCACTAAAAAATCAAATATCTTAATAATATTCTGTTAGTGTTGTAAAATGTCTCTAGTGATGTAAAATCTATTCCCGATGCATGATTTTTCGTTCTGGTACTATTTTTTGCAACGATTCTGCATGTTATGTGCATTTGTGCAGGTTGCTATTTTCGTTTTTAGTTCCCAAAGTTCGGTTATATGTTCTTTCTATGATGAGTTTGCATGTGTGTGTGAGAGAGAGCTATAGTGAGTAAGCATGATAGCATTTAAACGGTGCTTTCTATGGAGCTCATATTTGGCAAGTATGTTATATATGTATGGGTAGAGCATATAAGGATTTGATGTTAAGTGTCGCTGTCGCAAGGACTGTAATGAATTTTGGACAAATCTGCCAACGAGCTTCGTATCTAAACAATTATTTTAATTATTTTGCGACCAATACACCGACCAATTTAGGTACCGTTTGTATGAGAAAAAGTAAAGAAATGTGACCGAGACCGAGAATAACTAATAATTTTACTGGCTGGAAGACTACTTTAAAGATTCAAATGCAGTCCCAGAACGGATTTTTTTTTTTTTTTTTTTTTTTTTTTTTTTTTTTTTTTAAGAATTGGAGTAGGTAAAGATGCTATTAAAGAATGCTGCTGAAAAATGCGTTTCCTCCGACTATCTCCTGAAATACTTGGACTAAAAACTGTGAATTGGTAAGGAGATTCTTTATAGTATGTAAATGTAATTTGTGAAAGTCTTTTTTAATAATTCGAATTTTGAAGGGGTAAAATGTGGGTAGAATCTTTTAAAATCGTAATTTCATTACGATTTATGGAACTATTCGAGCAAGGAATTAAAAAGTTTGTACGGAGGTTACCTTTATGGCTTATACATATACATACTCCCAAAAATTTTTTAATCGAATTTTACAAAGGTGAAACGATTGTTATATCTTCTAAAATCGATTCAGCATCATGATTTATCGGAAGATATTTTTTGCAAGGCACTTTAAAACCACTGTTCCTATTCCCACTAGGTAGAACTCACTAATTAGACAATTTTTCCTTTTGCTGCATCAAGATTTCTACAAAACAACAACAACAACAACAAAATAAAAAACAACTGTTGTCTTTAAAATTCAATGAGATATTCTTAATTGAAAATTGACGTTTGTGAATATACCAAATTACAATTTGACTACACAACACATTATAAATTTGAAAATCTGTTAGATGTTACAAGAAAAAGGTAACCAGACGGTAATATTTATGCAATTGACACTAAACAAATTATGTGTTTGCAACAATATCAGTGCTGAAGAAATGCAAAATATTTGCAAAAGTGTTATTAAAAAAAGCTCAGATATGCACTGAAGTTGTTGGAAAACAATTAGCAAATGCTTAGGAATTATATTTATTATTTATTTATTTTTAATTATATTTCAAATACTATATACTGTATTTTTTTTTCATGATCTTTGCCCGTGTAACTCTTTATTTAGATGCATTTGTGATAAAAAGAATTTCACACTTAATGCCACCATGAATTTGTATATAGTCCATATTTTCCTTAATAAAATAATATTTAAACGGTTCGAAAAAAGTGTATAAGACAGCTAGCTGTTTCCGTTGTTTGTTCTTTCTTTCTGTTAACTTTAAACATACAGGTATGCAGTTTTTTGTAGGAATTTCGCTGCACCAAAAAGAAAAAACTTCTAACTGAGCAGTTTTATATAGAAAAGTCCTTAAAATTTAAAACGTATAAATTACTAAAAATTAACGAGAGGACTATTTAATTAAAATTTATTACTTCCTACCTCATTTTAAACTCTTTTGCAATTTACATGACCCACTTATTTCCAATAGGTAAAAAAATTAAAGCTTGTTTCAATCTTTGTTGGACACTCATCATACCGGACAACACATTAAACTCATTATTTATAAATACCTGTAAAATTAATTTCGCAGCAATAAATCAGGGGTGGCATTTCTAACGTATTTTTATCAAAAATAAAATTTCGTTCAGTTTAAACACGTATCAAGCGATAATTGCCTACTGATGGTAATGTATTCGAATTATTTTGAGTGACCCTGTATAGGAATTACAAATTATATACGCACCACATAACACACTAAAATTTAATTCAGCTGTAAAACGTATTTCAAGAATTAACCGCCAATAGACGAAAATGTACACTAGTGTGCAAAACTTAAGCAACAAACACAAAATGCTAATTTCTGAACACGTGAGTACCCAAAAGGAAATTCTATAAACAGCAAGTGTAGAAAATAGGTACTACCCTAACAGCACAGTCACTACAATGAACATAAATGTGATATCTTTCATTCGTCTCATTTTTACTCTCATTTGGTCACTCCACTGAACAGTCACCATGACTGCTGCTTTTTGACGAGTCACCAAGTGACTCTCCAAGTGAGTCATCTTGTGACTCTCATGTGACTGTCATTTTGACACTCCATTGTAAAGTAATCATGATAGCTGTTCTGTGACGAGTTCCCAAGAGACAGAAAATGAAATCATCTGGTGACTTTTCACAAAGGAGTGCAATGATGACTTCACAATAGAGTGTCGATCACCGGAAAGTCACCATGCGACTTCATTGTGACATTATTTGGCGACTCATCACAAGGCAATGCTCACAATGACTTCAAAGTTCAGTCTTCAACTGACAGTGACTTGAGAATCACAATGTGACTTTATTGTAATGTCACCTGATGACCCATCACAAAGCGACAGTCACAGTGACTTTTCAGTTTTGACAATCATTTGAGAGTAATAATGAGACAGTGAAATATCCCATATTTTGATTCACCGTAGTGATTGTGACACTTCTAACCATGTGTGATTCCAAGGGGACTTCACATCGACTGGCCGTGCTGTTAGGGTAGTACCTCTTTTCTACACTTGCTCTTTATAGAATTTCCTTTTGAGTACTCACGTGTTCAGAAATTAGCATTTTGTGTTTGTTGCTTAAGTTTTACACACCAGTGTATTTGAATTATTTTGTGCGTCCCTGTACATGAATAGCTTTCACGTACTACTTGGTAAGTTAATATATTATTTAGCTGAAAAATGCAAATCGAAAACACATTTGTAGAACTACACCCATAGTTGACAATGTATTCGGAATCTTTTGTGTGTTCTTGTAAAAATAAAATACTTCACGCACAGTTTTCTATAGTAAACGTGCAGCAGTGGTTCTTATAGTAACATAAATATGAATTTATGTTAGTTTAAAAATTATAACATGAAATGCATTTCAAACAATTACTGTTAATGGTGTTTCAAATATCTTTGACTGTAACTATAAACGTACAATAAATGTTATTTTTTAATAGGGAACATGTTGTAATGAATATCGATATAATATTTTGTTTTCGTTTTCTTTAAAGTACTCTGTCGGTAAGATAAGAAAAAAATTAAGTGGGATGGCAGGCCTGAAATAACACATTTAAAAGTGTCGGACTAATCCGACAAAATAGGAATATTTGTCAATGGGTCTTGCTGGGCCGAGAATAAGTTATAAATGCGTTGCACGATCCGATGCTAATTTGACAATACCATTACAGAAATTTAACATGTCCATCGTACAGATCTACATCGTACAGTTACATCGTGTCTGAGCCCAGACTTAGTTTTTTCAGCAGACTCGGACGGACTTGGGTTCACTTTTCCCCCCACATACTCGAGACGGGCTTAATATATCTGGACTTAATTGTTTCCAGGACGTGTCAGGCAGGCAATATTTTTGTTAAAATAACAGTTATTTTTTTAGTGGAGTTAGTAGTGGCTTTTGTTAACGGAATCTATGAAAATACTATACTTTAATAAATTACAGAGAAATATATATATTTTCAAAAAATCTACTTTTCTTTATTACAGCTTTAAAGGTTCTGATGTTTTAACCCTTTTTTTTCTTTTATTCTAAACTACATTATTATTATTTTTTTTAATGAGTCTTTATTTGAAGATAAAAGTCTAGGAGTCTTATTAATGATCACTTGATCATTAATGTTTCCGTTCTGTATTCTATATCTTGCGGCGGACAAATTGTTTGAAAATTACTGTAAAATTTTCGTATAAATATGTATGCAGTATTCTTTAAAAGAATCTTAGATGTATGTTCAGAAAATCGGAATTTTCTTGTTGAAATTGGGCTGTGCCATGAACTGCTAAAATATAATCCGGCCGGCACCAGGCCGAAATTTTAGTTTTTACACAGGGCAGCTCCAAGATAGATTTCGTTCGGACCGGGCTGAGCCCGCGCCTGGAAATTTCGGCCCATGCATATCTCTAGATTGAAGCTACACAATTAAGTTATATCATTTTCAATAGTAACAAAGTTACAGAAGTTAGAGAGAGAACGTATAAATAGACAGACATGACAGACCAACCGAAGTGATAAACACTTTCAAACTATGTTGGAAAGTAGTAAAAATCAATGTTTTATTTCTTAAAATTGCTAATTTATTAGCGTGCTGCTTATCCCTTAAAAAAATAAGTTTGGAAAGTCTGCGTCCTCCCGCATCCCTTGCCGTCTCCTTGAAAATAAAAAGTAGGGGGACGCTTAAGATAAAATAAAAAAGTGAGGGGACGCCGTCCCCCCGCGTCCCCCTTTGACTACACCACTGGATTCTACGGGAAAAAAATGTAACTTTCATATTGAACATTTTCTTTGAAACATTGTAGATGGCACTGTAATCGAGTGCAATGCTGTGAGAATCGTTACCATTGCAATGTCTGGAAACGCTCAAATAACTCGAGGAATATACATCGTATTGAAAAACGGAAAAATGCATATTCAAAAGTTTTGAAAAATCTATTTAGGGATATCAAAGTTGCCATTTTTCTAAAATATTAAACACGTATTTTTCCATTTTTCAATCTGATGTATATTTCTTGAGTTATTGGAGCGTTTCGTGACATTGCAATGCTAACAATTCTCACAGCATTGCACTTGATTACAGCGCCATCTACAATGTTTCGAAGAAAATGTTCAATACAAAAGTTTTCCCGTAGAATCCGAATCTGCAATAAGAAATGGGGGTCATCATTTCAGATTTCAAAGTTGCCCCCTTTTCCCCCCCGGGGGGGGGGCAACTTTCATATCCCTAAATAAATTTTTCAAAAATATTGAACATGCATTTTGCCGTTTTTCAATCCGATGTATATTTCTCGAGTTATTTGACCGTTTCCAGACTTTTTGGACACCCTGTATATAATGGTTATACAGTAGAGCGCCACAAATCCGCCGACCTAAAATCCGCCAGAGTCCGAAATCCGCACAAGCTTGCAGATGTAAACATTAAACATCTTCATCTTTCTTCCGTGGCACTAAAAGAACGAAGTTAAAGAAATGATGATGTCATTCCAAAGCGAATGATCGATTCAGAACATTCTCATCGATGACGGAAACCAGACAGATTTTCCAGAGTATAAAAAACATTTCAATATCATGGACTGTGTCAATCTGGTGGCTGAATCATGGAATCTTGTTTCTCAATAAACATTAACTAATGCATGGCATAATATATGGCCAAACTTCCTGTTTATTGATAATGAAATTGATAAGGAATTTGCTGGATTTAATCTCGATCCAATAAAAGAAAAAGCAAAAGAGCTGTTGTTGTTTGAAAAAGCTGTTACAAAAAATGACAACATATTTGATGAAAATGAGATTATAGACTGGATGTCTAATTCGGATGAACTTAAAGAACAGTATCAAATGACTGATGATGAAATTGTTGACAGTGTTTTAAATCCACCCAAAAGCAATTCTGATGATGATGATGATGAATTGGATAATTCTGAAAAAGTTCAATTTGAAGAGGGTTTGAATTTTGGGGAAAAATATCTTAATTTCTTAAAACAACAAAATTGTGTTACTGAATAGGAATTAATGTCTATTTATAACTTGCAAAAAAAACTTAAATTAGAATAATCTAAAATTTTGAAACAGACAACTAGTATTGATCAAATGTTTTCAAAGTTCAAAAAATAAGTTGTTTTGTTTATATTGTTTTCAATTTTTTTTCATTCATAATAAAATAACTTAATAATCTAATATTTTATTGCTATTAATGTTTTTATTTATTTATTTATTTTTAATCTTTATTATTATTATTATTTTTATTTTTTTTTCAATGGCCTAAAATCCACAAAATCTCGAAATCTGCACAATGTCCTCTCCCAAACAGTGCGGATTTCTGGCCCTCTACTGTATATATATAATAGGAGTATAAAAAGTCCTACCTGAATATTTTATCGTAGAAACACAGAAATAAAACAAACTGGAACAAGATACTTGACACGATCTTTGCAAGAGAAAATCATCATTTTTATTTTTCGAACTGGGTGAAATCAGGAGATGGTAGGTGCTGGCCTTCCTAATACTTACATTATTTTCATTATATACTTAATTAAGATTATTAATACAGTTAAAAAAAATAAATATACTTAAACTGAATAAACTTTTAAAAAAAAGAAAGAAGGATAAATTCCTTCAGGGATGCACAAGTACCACATAGATCGCGTACGTGCACTGAAACACATCAAAAGTAAGATGCAAAAAAAAAAAAAAAATTGTGCTACAAATACGGGAATGCGACTGCTACTGAATGAGAAATGCTCTTCCCGATCGCAAGGCGAATGTTTGGCGAGAAACGTAACACGGTTACGCCAAAGTGAGCTCTGTGCATGATGTCACATGGGCACACCTTCTTCTCCCAATGCACAGAGGAGTCCTCTCCAAGATGGTGATCCGGGAAGCTGAAAAAAATGTGCGCATAATGATAAAAATATTTAAAACAATGATCGTTATAAGAGAAAGTTAAAATTAGAAAGCGCTGGCCAATTTTGATGAGAAGGGTATCAAAATTGTTCGCCCGTATATGGGACTGGTCTAAAACAGATTAAATTAAATTGAAGCAGAGCCGTGAAAGCATAATAGGTAACTTAGGCAAGGTAGTGACGAAAGTGTGTAATGTAGATTAACACAGAGAGGAAACAGTTTTTAAGTTTTGTATTTAACTAACGTTTATTAAATCATATTTAAAAATAACTTAAAAATAAATAAATACAATTATTACAATAAAGAATTTAATTGAATGAAACATAATTAAAATGACTTGGCAGTAACAACAGGTGGCATTGAAAATAAGCATTGAACATTATATATCATAGTTCTACTTGAACTTTAAAAAAAATAATAAAGTACTCACAATCTTTGTAGGTTAATCATTTGTAGTATATTTCCATATGCGCATTGATTATTTCAACAAAGTTTGGCAACTATAGAAGGAAACACTTTAATAGAACAGTTGAAAACAGCAGGGATCATTCTAGACCAGCCATACTCAACCTTTTTTTCTCACGGGCCGCAAACATATGTTTGCAACGTTAGCCGGGCCGCAAAATACTTGTATAATAATGTAAAAAAAGTATAAATAAAGTAGTAAGATAACAAAGCTATATAATAAAGTTAATATAATTAGTAGGATTGAAGAAATGTTACCAACAAAATTAACACCACTATTTCCAAACAATATCTCGTAGTAGATTTCTATTCATATTGATGTAAAAATATGCCACGGATATTTTTGTTTGGAATTAGTGATATAAAACTTTCTGCTGCGGCAAAAGTTTAATACTAATGTCCCTAATAGGCATTATTAGATATATGACAAGTATAAACGTAATAATATAACAATGCAGCATTTCCAAGTTTCTAAAAAAAAAAATCAGTGAATTTTCTTTAATAAAACAGTCATTATCTCATTGCAAAATCTTTTTAGAAATTTATAGTGCAAATTTAATTAATTTGAAATAATGTTTGTTCACTGTTGAAGATTAAGAAATATATACATCACTATAGCACAAATAGAACTACATGTAAAAAGAACTTTTGACTAACGAAACGGCGTTTAACATGTTTAAGATAATTTTAAATTAGTGATTATAATTAACAGAAAAGATTTTGTCTTCCCATGAAAATATATAAAAGAACAGTGAAGGTCTTAAAAATTTTATGCTCATCTCAATTGTTTTTATAAATAGAGATTAATGATTATGTGTCGCGGGCCGCATATAAAATGTCGCCGGGCCGCAGGTTGAGTATGGCTGTTCTAGACCATAAAATGGCAGGGTGTACATTACATAATAAGGGCAATTTTGTTGAAAAGGGCACATCATTTCATAAAAAGAGCATTTTTGTAATAAGTGCATATACCAATATATATTGGTGGGGAGGGAAGTCTGGCAACAGCTTAAAGTACTCCTTAATTTAAAAAATCAAAAACATTTCTAATTCCCATAACTTCACCGTTTGAAAAGTATTAAAAATAGCAAAATGAAACTTATGTTCTTGATTTTAATGTAAAATTGTTTACTATATTCACAGTCATTTACCCCTTTTTCTACGATATTCAAAAACTTCTCTCTCTAAAACTTTTATTCACCAGATAACTTTTTCCTGGTTTTAGCAAAACTGGTTTTGAAAAAGCTACAAAATAAAAGTTCTAAAGCTACTTCTCAAATTTTTTATAGAACTTGTGTAAATTTTCATGTGGGCAAAGGCCAGAATGCCTGATCTAATATTATATTTCACTAGAGAAGGTGAAATTAATCAATGACCTTTAGTTACCCTTTATGTCTTGTTCAATGGAAAAAATGATGAATGAAAAGATGAATCACTCAAAGTCAAAGATTAGACATACTAGGGCATTTCACAGAGAAATAAAGAGGGAAAGAGGAGTACTCCCTGATGTACCATACTAGCATTCTAAAAATAAACGATAGGTAAAAAATTTTGAAAGTACAATGCAAACAAGGCAGGATTCTACCCAGGAATAAAAGGAGGGTGGAATTCTACCTGGAAAAAGGGCAATGAGGGTAGAATTCTACCTGAAAAAAGGGCAAGGAGGGTAGGATTTTATCTAAAAAGGGCATGAGGGCAGGCCGCTTCTCTGAAACTCTCTAGAGTGATCCCTGAAACAGACAGTGGTGAAAGTTCCTTTTCAAGTTCTTGCAATGACGTATGGAAAACTTTTCGACAAGACAACATGCCAAGATAGGCATTTGCCACTATACAGTTTTGAAGAGAAATAAAAACCATTTCCAAACACAACAAGATAGTTTCAAACATATTACCAGAATAAAAACAAACCAAACAAAAGTCAACTAAAATCATTTCACTTTTAAAACATATTCTGTTAATGTAGTCATCGTTGGAGCTTCCCGTCCGCTCTCGCATTCCACAGACCATGTCTCAGCTTTTACGTCTCTTTAAATGGTATTCAAAACAAAAACACCGCTCTATGAAAATGCTCCCTTTCAACATGCGAAGTTGAGTAGTCATTATGCTGCCTTACAGCAAAGTAATTAAAGAGCCTTGATAATGTAGGACGGCGCTCGCGATACGAATGATATGACGTGACTAGCGATTGTGTCTTTTTACTGGCGAGCATATGTAGTATATTCCAGTATCAGCAGATTTCAGAAATGAACAAGCTGCGGATGAGAATCTATTTACAATCGAATCAAAAATTAATAGTCGAAAAAAAGGGCTGGCAATTTGAAAAGCGAAACATGAAGTAAGTGAAACAAATAACAAAACCGGAATCAATAACTACAGAAAAGAATTACTGTTGAAAATAAATGCAGAATTGAATGGAAATAAGGTAAGTACCATTCTGTATAAGCATAGCTGCCAACTTTTACACTTTTTTGTTACCACTAAAATTTAATAGAAAATTTTTCCTTATGTAATCACACGATTTTGTTGATTTAATAAGATAAAATTTACTATCAAATTTTAGTGGTAGGAAAAAAGCGTAAAAGTTGGCAGCTATGTGTATAAGTATTAAGGACCAAGTTAGGGGTAACAAAAATAAAGGTATTGCGCTAAAACTTACGATTAAATAAGAATATAGAGAGAATACCTGCTAGAAAGTTAATTAAATGTGCGAAATGTGATAAGTAGATATGATCTACTATGACAGCATATTTAGAGTTATTTAATAATCAGGGTGATGAGCCAGCCTAGAAAACTTGGAAATATTTAGCAGTTCTAGAAAAAGGTCTGGGAACTTTGATTAAAACCTGGAAATTTCAATACATTGCCTGTTACATAATTCAGGGTGGTCGAAGACCTGCAAAATATGGAAATATCTATTAATTTTGTAAACCCGGAAATATCAGAGAAATTCGAGAAAAATCATGGAAAAAATATATTTGATTTCTGCTATTTACTGATCATTATAATCTAGAAAACAAATTTGCAAAATCATACATAAATATGACTGATCCAGAAATGTTCATTCTCTTTCAGTGACCCATCAAATTCTTGGCTCTTTTTCATAGCTGGAAGGTGGCCAATCCATGTAAAGTTACTTTCCATTTTGCATATAGCTTCTTGTTGGTTCTAGTGGGGTGAGTACAAATTCTCATTCTCAAGTTTTACAGGCTTGTATATATTAACTGAAAATTTTTGAAATGCTTCATTAAAATCAAAAAGTCACTATATTAAATACACAATTTTAAAATTATAATATAGTGTAGTATTTCCCTCAGAATAAAAAAAGGCAGGGTGCTCCTTCAAAAAAGGGGTACTTCAGCTGAACAAAATGGGTGTTTTTTTGTGAAAAGGGCTTTTTAATGCTTTTCGTAAGTAATAGTTTAATTATTTTAAAGTTTTCTTTCTATTTTAATGTTCACACATAAACATATTTTTCTATTGAAAAGTATTTGTAAATTTTATTATTTGGGCTTTTTAAAATCTGACAACAGTAGGTAAAAAAAAAATTAGCTATTTCAAACTATGAATTAACTTTTATTCAGCTAATGAAATTTTGAATAAAAGATCGTACAAACTCTACAAAATTATTCGAATTAAAAAAGTTATTGGATTTTGCACACTACAATCTAGTTAAGTATGTGCCTGCAAAAAATGGTTGAATTGCTATGTATAGTTTTTGATCCTATAAAGCTTATATAACTGAAATAAATTGACCAATTTCAACATTAAAAATGCTTAAAATAAATCTTAGATTAAAAACTGTCTGTTTCAGAGTGTCATACATATCTCTATAAAACTACCAATTTTATGTTTTTATATGTAATACTTTATTTAATATAAGTCGAGAAAGAGCACCAGTTATTTTTTTTTAGAATAGAAAGAAATGCCGTTACAATCCTTTTTAATATCAAAAGTGCATCATCAGTTAAGTGTGCCTATCAAACAAAAGTAATAGTTTATTTCAAATGAAATGCGAAACAACATTACAAATATGGCTTAATTGCCTTTTATTTTAGTAATGTACAAATTTTGATGTTTAATTTTTTTTTTTTTTTTTACTCAAAAAATTAGTTTTAAAAAGTATTTATTATTCCAAAAAACACATTTCCTTGATATCAATTTGCACGTGAAGTTATTTCATACATTTGTATGCTGCCTATCCACTACCTGCGATAAGTGAAATTCGGGGGGGGGGTTCTTGCAACCAATAGGCGAATTTCCCGATTTTTTCTGCATCTTAATTGTGAAACTTACAGGTTTTTTTTTTTTTTCATTAGATCGTGAATGAATTTCGCAATTTTTTTCCTACAACCAACTGCTGAAGTTAGCGATTTTTTACACATGACCATTTGACAAATTTCACGATTTTTTCTTGCGACCGAATGACAAATTTTGAGATATTTTCTCACGACTGATAGACGAATTTTGCGATATTTTCTCGGAACAGATAGATGATGAATTTGATTATATTTTCCCGCAACCTTTTGATGAAATTTACAAACCCAAAATTATCAAGGGCATTTCCAGCTATATAAAAATGGTGCATGGCACATTTACAACTATATTGAATCATGCATGAAAGAGTTCCTCCCAAAGGAGAAATTCCACCTTTTTAAAAACAATTTTGGACATTCTCTGGATTGATGCAAAAAAATGCAAAGAAAATATTGGAAGCATATGGTGGGGAGGTGGGGGGTGGTCTTGGAAAATTTAATAATCAGACTTTTTTGGTTACTCAAATCATTGGAGTTTGTTTCTGAATTGTTCTGCAAAAGAGCCATCAAATTAAAGATGAGCTTATTTTATTAGCTGAAAGTCATGAAAAAGAAGTTGTTTAAGTTTAAAATGTCTTTCCAGAGTGAAATTTTTTTAGACCTTAAAAGGGAAAGGAAGTTTTCATAAAATTCGCTTTGGAATAGAAATGTTTTGTCCTATTTATTTAACACTTTTGGGTAATTTCAGTGATGCATTTTTGGAGATGTATTTCTGGAACAAAAATCAATTTGATGCGCATATATATTTAACATCTCTTTTGCAAGAAGGAGAAAAATTTTAAACAGCCAAATCATCCAGAATAATATTTGTTTTTAAAAATTAATCACTGTACTTCACATAAGTTCGTCCGATATATTTGAATTTACACCTTTAGCAAACCATCTTCAATTTTCTTTTTTGATTCAATAAACCTATACATTTATTGTTAGTTTATATTTGTTTTTAATACTTAAGTTACGAAAAGAAAATAACAAACATACGTTCGGTTATATTTCATTTTATTATATAAATAACTGTTAAAATGTGTCTAAATTATAAGTTTGGCACATTGTATAGATGGAAAGCAAATTACACCTTTTTTCCTATTTCCCACTTTCATGCCTGTTGAATACACTATATTAATATTGCAATGCAAATTACCTATGTAACTAACATTATTTTAATGCTGACCTGAAAATTCCAACTCTGATCTGGAAATATCAGGAAATTTTAACATTTGTTATTACCCTGTGCTAGAGATGGGAATGCTCAGAAAAAAACCCGGAAACTTTGGGGGAAAAAAACTTTTTTTTCCATTTTTTTCTCCGAAGGGGTATTTTTCAATTTTTCCAAACTGGAAAAATTGAAATTTAATTTATAAAATAATATATTCAAAATGTTATTATGGTTGCATTCTGATATTTTTTCTTTATATTTTTTCATGTTCTGTGTCTTCTATGAAAATATTAACATAAAAAATGTAATCTGTAAGCCGTTTAGGAAGAACTTGAGTCCTTTAAAGGATCCTTTACAATTTTTCCACCTTTAAACATAGGACCCTTCAAAAAATTCGGAATGTTTTTTTCAATCTCCATTCTGAATCTTCCAGAAATATGATGATTTTAGAATAACAAAACATGTCACATAACAGCTGAAATTGCCAATGAATCTCTTATCTAGCTGTATATACAATAGTGGCCAAAATTGTGGAAACCTTTTAGGAAAAATGTTTTTTTGAAGTTTGATGGCTCATAACATCCAATATTTCTTAGTTATAAAATAAAAACTATGTACCACTGGAAAGATAATCTAATAAAAAATATCATGCAATAGAGATTTTGTTCAATTCTAATTAATTTATCAAACATTACAACCAAATAATCAGAAAAAGGCAGTAAAATCTGGTTAGGTTGATGATAATGATTTTTCATTTTCTTGAATGTAGCCAATGCATATGAATGTTTGGAGAGTCAGACAGATTCCATTTTATTTGTTAATTTGTAAATCAAAGCTAGGGTAGTCTTTAAAAAATATATATGTCATATTTTGGTACTTATAGGCGGACTTATATCACTATTTTTTATGATTGCTATCAAGTTGCTAAAGTTCTTTGCATCTAACAATTTTTGAGTTAGTAAAGCATAATAAAATTAAGCAAACATCATAAAGAGTTGATTAGTTACCCAGAAATCAATGTATAACAATATTTTTAAGTGTAGAAAGCTATGGTTATGATGAAATTGTATGTAAATTAACAAAGGGATGTCTAAGTCACGCAAAACAAGACAGATAAAGGCAGAAAAAGATGAAGGAGAGCAATTAGTGGTAGAAGAGTAAGGTCTCTGTGTATAGGTCACAGAAAACATAATCTTGGTGAAGCAACATGAAATGGTGCATTGAAATATAGAGTTGAATCAGAGTACAGTTCTGTAGAGAATGCAGTATTTTGATCTAAATGCTAGAATTTGATGAAAAAAAAATTATAAATCAAATAAAGGTTGAAAATATTAAACTGAGCTAAAAAGCGTGCTTACTAGACAGGGAAATAGTAGGGTCATGTTATTTGGAGTGTTAAATTTTTTTTTTTTTAATAGATTTCTAGCATTTAGACCAAAATACTGCACTCTGCACAGAACTGTACTTTGTTTCAGCTCCCCATTACAGTGCATCATTTCATGTTGCACATACCGAGATGATTATTTTCTGTGACCTATACACTATATATACAGAGCTGCCAACTGCTACGAAAAAATCGTAGTTGCTACGATTTTGAGCCACAAACTACGATGCTACGAAAATCTATGTAAAACTACGATTTTATGAAAAAAAAAAACGCGAATTTTGTCACAGGATCACTCGAAAAATCACGAATTTTGTCACAGGATCGCACGAAAAATCATGAATTTCGTCACAGGATCGAGCTAAGAAATGCGAATTTCGTTACAGGATCGCTGAAAAAACGCGAAATTCGTCAAAAAATTGGCGGGAAAAAGCAAATTTCGCCAAAGTATCGCCGAAAAAACGTGAATTTCATTCAACTGATTGCTGAAAAAATGCGAATTTTGTCAAAAGATCGTTCAGGGGTGATTCTGGTCCGAATTTTCCGAAAAAAAAAAAATATCGGTCATCCGAAAATTCGGACATTAAATGTATCGGTATTTCGGCAAATGATCGCTGAAAAAAATCAATCTCTTCTTTCGTTTGAAGAAAAATCGCCAATTTTGTCAAAGGATTGTGGGGAAAACGTGAGTTTCGTCAGGAAATCGCAAAAAAATGGCAAATTTCGTCAAAAACATTGCGAAAAGCGGCAAATTTCGTTAAAAGATCGCGAAAAAACAGCAAATTTTGTCAACAGATCGCGGTAAAAACACGACTTTCATCAGAAAATCACGAAAAAACGGCAAATTTCGTCAAAAACATTGCGAAAAACGACAAATTTCGTCGTAAACATTGCAAAAAACGCCAAATTTCGTCAAAAGATCGCGAAAAAACAGCAAATTTTGTCATAAACATTGCAAAAAACGGCAAATTTTGTCAAAAGATTGCAAAAAAAACGACAAATTTTTGTCGACAGATCGCAGGAAAAACGTGACTTTCGCCAGAGAATCGCGTAAAAACGGCAAATTCCGTCAAAAACATTGCGAAAAACGGCAAATTTCGTCAAAAAATATCGAAAAAAAAAACGCAAAATTTATCAACAGATCTCGAAAAAAACTGCAAATTTCGTCAAAAGATCGCAAAAAAACACAAATTTCGTCAAAGGGACGCAAAAAAAAGTGCCGGGAGTGGACACCCCCACTCCAGGTTGTATCAGCTTACTTGACCTGATGAAGGACTCTAACTCAGACATTTTTCTCTGGAAGATATACCCGTAGTTCCATCACCCCCTTCCCCCAACCGCCTTGGAATCTTTCAGAAAATTCACTGTGAAGTTCAGAAATTTGGCTTAGGAGTGGACAGAGCATTAATTGAATAGGAATAATTATGTTTAATCAATCCTACCTGCAACAAAAAAATTAGCAAAAACAAAAGTCTCCTACTTTGTGTGCTTATGGATATACACATGCATTTAATTGATTAGTATTTGCTCACTTAAAATTTACAGCGTAAAAAACAGCCACCAACCAACCAACCTTCAGATAAATTTGAATTTGGTGTGCTACTATTTCTCATTTTCAAAGGTTGGCAGGTCTGTATATATAAATAAAGCAAAATTTTCTTTATGGAAATAGAGATATCCAAAAGTAAGCACCCGCATGAACCCTGTATATGATTTTTAAACCTTAAATAAAACAATAGTTTCCAGAACTTTTCCCAAAGCCAATGGGGTGCAATAATTTTTCTTGCTCCAGGGCTCTGAATATGTAGCTACGCCACTGATTACCAAATAAAATCGAATCTGTCTGGACACTTCAAACATTCATATTCATTGGTTACATTCAAGAAAAAGAAAAATAATTATCGTCAACCTAACCAGGTTTTACTGCTTTTTTCTGATTATTTGGCTATAACATTTCATAAAATAATTATAATTGATCAAACTGTATTGCATAATATTCTTGAGTAAATTATCTTTCCAGTGTTATATAGCTTTTATGGCATTACTAAGAAATATTGGATGTTATGAGCCATCAAACTTCAAAAAAGCATTTTTTCCAAAAGGTTTGCACAATTTTGGCCACTACTGTATTTATGAAGGACCTCATTAAAAATATCGGTACTTCTCTATTATCTCGTCGAACACTTTTCATAACAAAAAACTATTGTCAAACTGTAAGATTAAGCGGAAAGCATGCAGTCCCGTTTACTTGATGTCAGAAACTTTATATGTGTTTGTTATGTCTTCAAGTGGTTTTTAATTCGACATTTGCCTGTATTTTTCATTATGTTTTACTAATTTATTAGTTATTTCATTAATTAAAATAACAATTGTGTCCATAAATTCTTATATTTTATTTATTTATTTATTTATTTTGATATTCCAATGGCAACTTTCTCCCGTTTATTTGACATTACAGTTTGGCGATAGTTTTTTGTTATGGAAAGTGGTCGATGGGATAATATAGAAGTACCAAAATATCTAAATAAGAACCTAAATATGACGATAATTTCTAATTCACAAAATTTTGATTATATTTTTTGTGACAATTTTATATGATTTTTTTAAATAAGACAATATTTTTTATACAAAATGTTCACAAAAACAGGATTGCATGACAAAAAAAAAAATTGTAAGCAAACCCATGCAACTTCTCTTGTTGAAAATGAAAATTCATGTGCAAAATTATTTCAATAATATACCAGAAATTTAATATCAAATTTGAAACATGCATTTATATTTATTGGCACAGCTGCAATTTTTCATGTAATCAGATAATAATTTCCAGAAATATTTAGCTATTATTAGAAACAAGTTATTTTTTAATAACATTTAATTGAAATTTCAAGCTTTTTATTTCTCTTCTCTTCCTTTTCCTTAAATATAGATTTTAAGACGTGTCTAACTGTATATACAGTAGAAGATCTTTTTAACGCAATTTTCCATATAAATTTGAAACATGCATTTATTTTTACTATTTTTTTGCATTTATTTATTACTTATCTCACGAAGATAAAATTTAAAATCTGTAAAATTTAAAAAAAGGGACGAGAATTTTCCGTATTTCGGTAGATTAAAAAATAAATAAATAAATAAAAAAATAAATAAATAAATTCCCAACCCAACAATAAATCCTGCCCCCCCCCCCCCCTCCACCAAAAAAAAATAAATAAATAAATAAAATAAAATAAAAAATTTTAAAATTCATTTTTTAAATAATTTTTTTTTATTTCTTATTTTATTGTATAACAATAAATAATCAATAATCTAAATCTGCTCTCAAAATTACTTTTTCCCCCCTCTGGTAGCAAAAATGCATAGTTTTCTTCTTAATTTTTTCTGCTCTATTTGTGATTTTTTCCCAGCAATATTTACATAACAATCTACATTATACCCTCCTCCCTTCCAAAAAGTCCTCTTTATTTCCTTCCCCCCCCCCCAGTACATACTTTAAAGTCTTAAAAAGTTTTTTTTTTCTAAATCCATTTAGAACTTTCTTGCAACTATAATTAAATAATTATCTAAATTGGTCCCCCCCCCCCCACACACACACACCTCTAAAAATTGGCTTCTCCCCCCATCCCCCCTCAGCACACAAACTTAAAAATCTTTAAAACTATTTTTTAAAGATTTAATGTGGTATTGTCACTTTGTAGCAACAATAAATAAATGATCATCTAACTCTCCCTTTAAAGTTCCATTCTCCATCCCCAGGAAAAGGGATGAATTTCTAGATATGGAGGGGGGAAGGGCAAAGAGAAGATTTTAGTATTTTTGTAGTTTGGCTGTTCTCACAGCTGATATTTTGTTAATGGATGGGGAGTTATTTTAGAGAACATATTTATTTCAAAACATAAAACGTACACGTGATTCAGGAAAGAACAGCCGAACTGCAAAAAAAAGATGAAAATTTTTGCTTTCCTCTCACATATTTAGAAATCTACTCATCTTCTTTGGGAGAATAGGACAGAGAAAAAATTTCAAACGGAATGATGATTTTAGATGAGTGATACTTATATGAGATGAGTTACCTTACTACAAAATAAGAATTAGATCAACATTTAAAATAAATAATAATAATATTAAAGATTTTAAACTATTTGCTGGATGAGAAGACAGGGGGGGTGGCATTTTTGGGAGAAAGGGGGGTAATTTAGATGATTGATTATTCATTAATATTGTTACTAAGGAGAAATAAATACAGCAGTTTAAAAAAAAAAATAGAGTTTTAAAATTTGTCTGTGTGTAGGGGGGGGAGGGGCAGACACTTTTGGAGTAGACAAAAAACACAGGTGACAAATTAGAAGGCAACAAGTAGGACATAAAATTTCTTCTCATAAGACTTTATAAATTTTAAACTTTGTACTCTTTGGATGAGAGGGAAATATGAATTTTGATGGAAGGAGTTTGTAATTTAGATGATTCGTTATTTATTTTTTGTTAATATAGAGCAACAAAGAGGACAGAGGATTTTTTTTATAAATAGTTTATTATTATTATTATTATTATTATTATTATTTTATAGAGGTTAGCTAAGTGAAAGAAGCAGACATTTTGGTGGTAAAGCGATAATTGAAATGGTTGATTAGTTATTTATTGTTACCAGACAGTTAATTTTTTAATAAAAATTTTAAACTATGTATCCTGAGAGGAGAGGGAGGGAAGGAAGGAGAAGTGTAAGTTTCAGAGAGAGAGAGAGAAGTAGAGTGGAGGGTAATTTATATGATTGATTATTTACTTATTTTTACTAGAGAGCAACATGTAAGACAGAATATATTTTTTAAATAGAGTTTTAAAGATTTTTTTGCTGAGGGGAGGCAAAAGAGCAGAAGCAGGCATCTTGGTGGTAGAGAGAAAATTTAAATGGCTGATTATCTATTTATTGTTAGTAGAGAGCAACAAATAGAGCATAATTTTTTTTTATAAAGAGTTTTAAAAATTTTAAACTTTATATGCTGAGGGAGAAGAGGAATAAATTTTGGATGGAAAGGGATATTGTAGTGTAGAGGATTGATTTTTTTTTTTTTACTAATTGTTACGTTATTAGTGAGCAGAAAGAAGTGTTTAGATGGATTTAAGATTCTCAAGTTTTCAAACTTTTTATGTTAGAGAGGGGCATTGAAGGGAAACAGACATTTCATATGAGAGGAAGGATTTCATTAACATCATATAAAAACATAAGTGGAAATCTGTCAAAAATATCAATAGAATGAAAATCGCCTCCCTTGGATTTTTAAAATCAATTTTTTGTGCATAAAATTTTTTTTGTATGTGAGAGGGGGGGGGGGCTTACTTTCAAGATTTTACGGATTTTTTTTTGGGGGGGGGCTTATATTCAGGAATGGAAAAGAAAACCAAAATTTCTTAAAAGTGGGAGGGGGGCTTACTTTTGGTATTCTACGGTATATTTTTTTAATGATCAGAAAATGTCAAAAAAGCAAAAAATTGCAGATCTGCAGAAAAATCTAATGAATGACGCACCCCTCACTTTGATTCTGATATAAAATTTGAATTACCCGACTCAATACAGAACTCTATGAAAGTATTTTTAATGAATTACAAAATATTAGGATGGATCAAATGAAAACAGAACAGGAGCCACAGAATGAAATGACATTGTTTATTTCAAATGTTATCTCTAAAGTTACAGAGGCACTTAATTTATGGTTTCACCAAATGGTGAATACCCTGCTCCTAGAAGTCTTTAGGCTGTAATTGGAATCAGTTTTGAACATTATGCATGACTTCAATATCTGAGTAAAAACACTGCCCATCAATTACCTTTTCAATGGAACAAAGATATGACAACAAGATGACGAAGTGATCTTGAACAGGTCATGTATCATCATCATTCACAGTTTTGCATCTCTTGCAGAAATCTTTGGGCAATCTTCAAACAAGTCAATGACAGTATATGTTCTCTGTACACTGCCTTCCTTCGCCGATGGACTTTGCAAACCCTCACCCCTTCTTCCACTAATAAATGAGTAAAAACACTATGTACTCTTTATTCTGCAGATGCTGATGAATAACAATTGACTGCCTACAAGATGATACTGTTGGCCAATCCCCAGCAAAACTACTTGGTGCAAATCCATTTCTGCAGTATAGTTGTCTCCCTACTCATACAAAATTAAACCAAATTATAACCAGTGTTCTATTTGCATTTCATCCACCCTAATAATAAATTTAAACTAAAATATTCAAATATTATCCAAACATATAAAAATTAATTTTTCTTCAACATAATGCATAAAAATATAAACTGAAATTAGATTAACTTTGATTTTAAACATAATTTTTTTTCAACTGCAAATAGTGTTTTAATTTCAAATAAATACACCGAATTGCAAAAAGTCAAAATAAAAAACGTGCTAAAAAAAATAAATCCACGTGGCCAGCATTCAAATCAAATGCCGAACCTGATGCATGACTTTATTTTAAAGTATTTTAATTAATTACAGAATAATAGAAAATAACTAATATATATTCAAATATTACCCAAACATGTGATAAATGAATTTTTCATCAAAACAATGCATAAAATATAAATTGAAATTCGATGATTTTGGATTTTAAATGTAAAACTTTATTTTTTTTTTCAACCATAAATGCTGAATCAATTTCAGGAAAAAGATCTTAATTGGGAAAAAAAAAATTATGCAGGTCATGGCCAAATGGTGATACACAAAATAATGCATTGATGTAGATAAATCAGTTTTCTGATGTTAGTTTTAAATTGATTTAAAGCCACCAGATAAATAGGATTTCCGATGTTAGCTTTAACTTAATTTTTTATCTTAAATCAGATTTCTGATATTAACTTTAAATCTACTTTTGCCTAAAATCGATTTAAGAAAATAGATAAATTGGTTTTCCAATGTTTTAAATCAATTTAAGGCCAGGCCTAGTGGTAAAAGGTAAAGTACAATAATTGTTTGTTTTAAAAAAATATTTATTTTTAATTAAAGTTATTTTGTTTATTTATTAATTTTACTCATTTCTAGTTTGCTTGTAAGACAAGTTCGTAAATTGGAACACTTGTATTATTCAAAGTATCAAGAACCTTATCTTGGCAACTTGTACAGAGAGTTGTTTATATCATGCAAGAATATGCTCAATCTAGGTAAGAATTTTTAAGTTTTTAATTCACTTGTTTCTATGATATAAATTGCCCTTATTTCTGTGTCTTACCACTTGAATTTCTATTTAGAAAAAAAAAGTACAGTTATTATTAAGTAAATTGTACATAGTAGTTTTAAAATGCTAAATTTCTGTTTTCTTAAATTCAATATTTTTTATCTTGATAGATATTTGTTATTATTTTTAAAAGTTTTAAATTTAGTAATCTTCGAAATATGATGCTGTTTTTTGTAGATGTAATACTTGTTTAATGAGCAGTACATAAGATAGATTTTGGTACTTCAGTGTGAATTTTTTTACAATATATAGGCGTACCTACTTTACACTGAAAGTCTTAGTGTTATTTTAACTGCAAAAATCACAAATGAATTTATCACCATCTTCTGCATCTCTACGTGCTTCGTGTGCCCATCCGTGGCATTTCAAATATTGTATATAACCTTCTCTGGAATTAGAGTTGGAGTAAAGCTCATTCCAAAACATACAAACTTCATTATCTTCTTCATATTCTGAGGTTGCCTCCTCAACCCTTTGATTGCAGTATTTGTAACCAATGTTCTCGAAAATTCAGATTTGAATAATTATCCAATTTGTTAAATGTTTTCACATCACCCAGGATTGGCAGGTAACAACTTGTTCACCTGTTGTTCATAGTATGAACTTATAGGTGCTATGAATGACACATCAAGAGGTTGGAGTCGATGTGTTGTGTGTGGAGGGAAGCATAAGAGAATTACATTATTTTCTCTTATACACTAATTAATTTTTCAGCAGAGCTGAAATTACGCTGTAAATTAATGAAATACAAAGGATGTGAATGATCACTTTACTAAACAGCGTACAACCATTAGAGTGAAAAAATGTCCAGACCGGGGTTCGATCCCGGATCCCTTGGTATAGCGCACCAAGTGCTTTACCAATTCAGCCATCCAGACGACATCCAGTCTAGCATTCTTTCACTCTTATGTGGCAAGGCTGCAACCATACAGCACAAGATGGAAAGTCAATCATGAAAGGCATGCATTTTTCTCATGCATGCCAACAGTGTTGTGCTCATGATTGACTTTCCATCTTGTGCTGCGTAGTTGTAACCTTGCCATATAAGAGTGAGAGAATGGTAGACAGGATGTCATCTGGATGGCTTAATTGGTAAAGCACTTTGTGCTCTTTACCAAGGGATCTGGGATCGAACCCCGGTCTGGACATATTTTCACTCTAATGGCTGTATGCTGTTTAGTAAAGTTATAATTCACATCCTTTGTACTTCATTATGTTCTCTTGCTAAATTGATTAGCTCAATGCTTTCAACACGAGTTAAATGCCCAACTTTCCCTTGTTGTTTTCCTTTGGTAATTTCGAGGCATTGTGTCACCTGAAAAGTAATATTATTAGAAATTAAAATGCGTTTTCGATATTATTTATTTTTCATACAGGTTGTTTAGAGTTTATTAGGCCTGTTATTATTTATATGTGGCCTATCAACCTATTTATTAATTGTTTTTAATTATTATTACCAGGTTTTACTGCCTTTTTCTGATTATTTGGCTCTAATATTTCATAAAATAATTATAAATGATCAAACTGTATTGCATAATAGTCTTGAGTAAATTATCTTTCCAGTAGTATAAAGTTTTTATGGTATTACTAAGAAATATTGGGTATTATGAGCCATCAAACTTCAAAAAAGTATTTTTTCCAAAAGGTTTGCACAATTTTGGCCACTACTGTATTTATGAAGGACCTCATTAAAAATATCGGTACTTCTCTATTATCCCGTCGACCACTTTTCATAACAAAAAACTATCGCCAAACTGTAAGATTAAACGGCAAACATGCAGTCCCATTTACTTGATGTCAGAAACTTTATACGTGTTTGTTATGTCATCAAGTGGTTTTTAATTCGACATTTGCCTGTATTTTTCATTATGTTTTATTGATTTATTAGTTATTTCATTAATTAAAATAACAATTGTGTCCATAAATTCTTATATTTTATTTATTTATTTATTTTGATATTCCAATGGCAACTTTCTCCTGTTTATTTGGCGTTACAGTTTGGCGATAGTTTTTTGTTATGAAAAGTGGTCGACGGGATAATAGAGAAGTATCAAAATATCTAAATAAGAACCTAAATATGATGATAATTTCTAATTCACAAAATTTTGATTATATATTTTGTGACAATTTTATATGATTTTTTTAAATAAGACATTATTTTTTATACAAAATGTTCACAAAAACAGGATTGCATGGCAAACAAAAATTGTAAGCAAACCCATGCAACTTCTCTTGTTAAAAATGAAAATTCATGTGCAAAATTATTTCAATAATACACCAGAAATTTAATATCAAATTTGAAACATGTATTTATTTTTATTGGCACAGCTGCATTTTTTCATGTAATCAGATAATAATTTCCAGAAATATTTAGCTATTATTAGAAACAAGTTATTTTTTAATAACATGCAATTGAAATTTCAAGCTTTTTATTTCTCTTCTCTTCCTTTTCCTTAAATATAGATTTTAAGACGTGTCTAACTGTATATACAGTAGAAGATCTTTTTAACGCAATTTTCCATATAAATTTGAAACATGCATTTATTTTTATTGGCACAGCTGCAATTTTTCATGTAATCAGATAATAATTTCCAGAAATATTTAGCTATTATTAGAAACAAGTTTTTTTTTAATAACATTTAATTGAAATTTCAAGCTTTTTATTTCTCTTCTCTTCCTTTTCCTTAAATATAGATTTTAAGACGTGTCTAACTGTATATACAGTAGAAGATGTTTTTAACTTAATTTTCCATATAACGCACAACTTCTCAGATGTAAACAATGAATTTTTAGTTAAGAAACACTTGAATTCCCACATTATAAATAGTTGCTATTCTCAAGAGGACTAAATTTGATACATTAGTTCAACTTTATCTCCTTAATTCAGAGCTAATTACTGAAAAAATTGCTACGATTTGATAGAGTTATGTTTGGACAATGCTTATAAAGTAAATTTAACAATGTGTGGAATGATCTATGATATGCAAAAAATTGTAATCTGCACAACTCTGGTAATAAAGAATGCAATATAAAGATACTCTAATGTATTTTGGTATGTTTCACACATATTTGGCCATGTTTTATAAGCTAAATTTAATGATGTGTGAAATGTGATCTATATAATGCAAAATTCTATATAACGCACAACCTCGTGTTTTTAGTTTTGCATTTTAAAGACCTTCTACTGTATATATATATTTTAATTAATATAAATGCGTACAAATACACTTTGCAAAGAAAATGTAAATTTTCTGATAAAAATTGTTTTCAATTAAATTTTTCGAAGCATAAAAAAATTCCCCTGTTTTATAAATTTCATTAAAGAAATATACAAACATATGCATATTACTTTCATATTAAGAACCTGACACTTAACCTAAACCAACCCTATGTTTTGGTTTTAGTTTTAGGCTGGAAAGCTATATCAAAACTAAATACACAAGAAATGAAAATTCTATTTGTACAGAAAAAAAATTGTAATATTGTAAATTGTTATCAATTTGTAAACAACAGAAGATATAAAAATGATAATATTTATAATGTCACAACTACAATAATTTGTTTCTTTAAAATGGTGTCATTTTTATGCAAAGAAGTACTATGTAGAAGGGATTTAAATTTGCTTTCAAACTGGTGTGACATTGGTCGAAACTCATAAGATTTTTTTTTTTACTTTTTTAATTATCCCTACTGGTAGTTGAACAAATGCAACTGAAAAATCATTTTAACAGAGACATAATATTTATATTACAGACAATGGTATTAAATTAAGCAAGAAAAGCTACTGTGAAAATTCTGAGACTGAAATGCTAACTTTTAAAAGCTGACTGTTTTTTCTTTTTAGCACTTTCCAACCTAGTTGAAAAGTGCTTATGACTTCGGTTTGTCTGGCCGGATGGCCGTCTGTCCGTGCTCTAACTCCCGTAAATATGCTCGGATTGCTCTGCAATTTTTATATGTTATTGTCGTTATCTATGGCACGTTCCCTATTTCAACTGAAGTGTGTAGCACTTATAGTTTTCTTACAGGGACACTCAAAAGAATTCTGTTACATTGCGGTCTATGGGGAAAAATCATTTGCGGTTTATTTTAAAAATGTTTCACTATTGTAAACGCATTGAAATTTATATAGATCACTAAGATGCATTAGAAGAAGCTTAATATGGAATAGTAGGTGTATAGCACTTAGAGTTACTTTACAGGGACAGTCAAAATAATTCCGTTACATTACGTCTATGGAGAAAAATCGTCTGCGGCTTATTTAAATAATGTTCCACTATTTTAAACGCATTGAAGTTTATATATATTACTAAGGTGCATTACAAGAGGCTTACTACAGAATAGTGTGTGTATAGCAGTCATCGTTCATTTACAGGGACACACAAAAGAATTCTCTCCTGTCTGTTAACAATAATTCCTGGAAGTGCGTTTTAAGTTACTGAACGCGATTTTAATCTTAACTAGCTTTTTGTCTATTACGTGGTGTGTATAAATTCTGTAGATCCTATACAGGGCAGCACAAAAGTTCGCGAACACATTTCCGTTTATTGACAAACTCCAGAAGGAGAATTTAAACTGTGCTACGCGTTTCCTAACTAAACTAAAATTTAGCATCCTATGTATATATACAAATCTATAGATCCTATACAGGGCTACATAAAAGTATTCGGATATTTTTCCGAATATTGTATATATTGAAAATTCCCGAAATTACGTTTTTAAATATGTTATGCGTTTTCCAAATTGTTTACTTAGATGTCATCTTTCAGCTTATTAAACGGTAATGATTTGTAAAATTATTTTAGAAGCGTTGGAAAGTGCTACATAATCTATGCTTGACGCATGATTTTTCGTTCTTGTTTGTAATATATTCATGTAAAGTGGAAAAAAAATGTTTTCTTTAATATGCAGAAATAAAAAAAAAAATTATTATTTTATATTTTTTAGGAAAATGTAACTTATTTTTGAGAAACATTTGTACAAAATAATTTTTTCCAGAAAAAAAACCTGAAAAGAAACTGTTTTTTTTTCCGTCACTTAAAAATTTCCGGATTTTGTACATCTCTAGTTCTACTACTTTTAGTAATTACAACTTCTTTGTTTTCAGTTAGAAAATCTGAAACCAAGAAAGGTTCTAGTTTCAGTGTATGAACAGTCGGTAAATCATGATCTAGATCAAGATCAGAATCAATATCAGAAACAATCAGAGCATATTGCTCAATCGGCAAATCTGGATCTACAGTAAAAGTATTGTTAGAATGGATATCTGAAGCTTGTGAACTATGTTCTATCTCTAATGTGTATATTTTACAAAGAAGTTGAAATATCTCTCCCACTGAAGTTTTCAATCGTGCAACACGTGTGTTGGCATCCTTCTCTGTATATAGCTCTAGAACTTTTGCCAATGGCCAAAAAGTTCAATTTCTTGAATCACTATAAATGAGAACTATATCACCAACTTGAATTCGGATATGTTTCTTACAATGTTTGTGCTGCATTAGTTGCCCAAGATACTCCAAGCGAAAGCGCTTTCTGAAATTTTCTCTCAATGTTTGGACATAGCTCCAACATTTATTTAAATCTTGTTTGTCAATTAAGTGTAGGTCTGCTACACCATTTGTCTGAATGTTTTATAAAAACATTGATGGCGTTAGAGGAATCAATGCATCAGGATATTCAGAAATGTAAGTCAAAGGTCTTGAATTAACAATAGCTTCACATTTACAAATAATACTCATCATAATTGAATGAAGCTCTTCCTAAAACTCGTCTCAAGTGATTTTTCACGATTCCAATGAGACGTTCCCAAAATCCTCCCCACCAAGCGGCTGAAGGAGGGCTGAATTTCCATTGTATTCTTTTAAGGATTGCTTCCTGTTCTACAACCGACCAATCAATTGATTAAAACATATTTGCAGATTCAACGAAATTCAAGCTATTATCACTATAAATGATATCTGGACGACCATGTCAAGCGATAAATCTTCTGAAACTGAGAAGAAAAGCTTTAGTTGATAAAGATGTTATCAACTCTAGATGTATAGCACAATATACAGAGGCTGTTCGCACATTTTTTAGACAAATTTGATAAATGATTTTAAAAAATGGAATAATTTTAGAGGAAAACTTTCTTTCAACAACTTATTATTTGTAATTCATATTATTGTCTGATGCTTTCAAATTTATTCTTCTATCAAGATGGCGCATTCAAACAAGCTGTGAATCAGAGGATACTTTTTGTTTGTTTTCTGAAAAGAAATATTCTTTTTTGGAAGTTTACAATGATTGTAAAGCACATAGTATAAAAATTTCTAAGTGAAAAATAAACATCAGTATTAATTGGAAAGAGCTATCCCAAAAATCAGTACATATTCTTAGTAAAAAGACTCAAAATGAAAAAAAAAAAAACATTGAAAAAAGAGCCCATTTCAAGGCTGAAAACAAAGTTTCAGGTAAGGCTTTATGACTGTCGCAAATTTACCTTAAAATGGGAAAATAAAAATAAGAATATTGGACATAAATGTTACAATCAATTCATTATATTATTAAGAGAATGTGTTACATCCGATATTTACAGAAAAAATGCTATTTTCTTTATTTCAACGACTTTTAAAGGGTGAAACTGCATCAAAGCAAAGGTACCGCTCATACTCAAAAACTACCGTTGTATTCGTTGAAAACATTAAAAACTCACACAGGTATTGCATTTATACCTTTCAACATATTCCTAAGAAGTCACCTGACGTTTCTCTTATGGTTTATTGTGCATTTGGTCTGCTGAAAAGAGCTCTTTCAAAGCGCAAAACCACCATGATTGATTGAATCTGGAAAGTTTTTAAAGAGGCATGGGAAGCAATAACCCTGTAAATTTTACAAAAAACCTTCTACCATCGAAAGCATTACGCAGAATTATAATCAAGAAACAAGATTATCATATAGATTATATCAGAAAGCTTTATTCCTATTTTAAATGTTAAAAAAACAACACCGAAATCGTCTAAAACATGTGCGAACACCCTCTGTACAGTGCAAGTGTATAACACAATCCATGATTTTTTTTTCTCCTTTCAGTGTCAAAGGTCCAGCTAGATCAACTCCTACTACTTCAACAATCAAAGCATCCTTTTTTCGATCTTCTGGCAAAGGAGCTAATGTAGTCTCTAGAGGTTTAGAATTATGTCTTTTACATTTTATGCACCTATTTATTACTTGACGAACAGATCTTTTGCCATTTATAACCCAAAATTTCTCTTGTAAACAATATAACAAAATTTGTATTCCAGCTTGCATCATTTTCAAATGCGTCTCTATGATGAGAAGCTCTGTTATTGGACGCCTTCCAGTAAGAATAATAGGAAATCTGAAGTCTTGCGTATCATTCCTCTCAGTTAACCTTGTCCTAATTCTAAAAATCCCTTCTTCATCTATAAAAATATTCAACAACTTTAAAACTTTAACCCATTCTTCTGTCAAGATTTCATTTTGAATAATTTTGACAATTCTCTTCTCTGCTTCATTTATTTCACTTACGGTTAGATTACCCATTCTCTGATTCTTTTGATTCTTTGAGTTGAACAGAAATCTCAGTATCCATCCTAATATTCTAATGATTTTTGTATAACTTAAAAAATGAGATACAATGTTGTCATTTTCAAGTGATTCATTTATAACAAAAGTAGCACTTTTCTTCTTCTCTTTCAAAACTTCGTCTTCACTAAAGGTTGTTTCAGATTTTAGCCATTCTTTTCCATGAAATTACAGCCAAGTGGGTATGTAACAGCTAAAAGTATCAATTGATCTATTCCACACTAAATCTAATACAGAAGATATGTTTGTTTCAATACCTGAAACATCAGTGGATCCTTTTGACTCTTGCAAATCGGTATCTCCCACCCTTATAGGTCAAATTTTGCTTCTGCCATAACTTTTGTTGAAAAATCTATAAATTGTCTCAATTTTTCTTTGGTTTTAACTGAAGTGATGCAATTGTTGACATAAATTGATGTACTGAGCTTTTCAACAATACTAATGAAAACTACTGCTTTGAAAGAGGAACATACCTTTTCTAAGTGGAAATGTAAAATTGCACTTAACAGGAACAGGCTGCAATTTAAGTCAAAAATGACTCTACAATGTTGAAACACTTTTCTCTGCCCTTCTTCACCATACCATAGAAACTTCAAATATTTACATTCTTGTTTGGCTACTGGAAATTGAAGGAATGCTTTCTTTATATCAGATAGCACTCCGATTTCATCTTGACAAAATTTCATAAGCACCAAAGGAATTTATTCCAAGTAATTAGAACCTTTCAACAGGCAGCAGACATTTTATTTTTCCGCGAAAACGCGGATTTCCGCTTTTTCGGCACTGAATTTTATCATTCTTGGGTTCAATGCAAATCTGCATTAAAATTTGTGGACCATTTTTTAGGGGGGGGGGGGTAGCGGACGAAATTCAATAAACGTGCGAGAACAAACAGCGCGAAATCGGGTTTTTCTGCTACGTATTTCCCCATTCTTTTCCCTTGATGTATTTAAACGCTTAGGTAATTAAATGAAGTAAGCAGAGCATAGCCACAAGTGGTGCGTTTATGCTGTAATTGACCATGGTTTTATAATGTTCAAAAGCGAAATAAAGATAACTAAAAGTTTCTAAAATATTAATGAAATAATAACAGACAAAAGGAATTAAACTCAACAAGATTTATTCAAATTACTAAGTTCAGAATAAAATACATATTTCCAATATTCCAGAGTAAAAACGATATCACATTACTATTCAATCTATATTTGCATTTGTCAAAACAGAATGCTTAAAAACTTACACAATATATCTTGAGACCATTAAACATACATCTCATATTCTGGATGTGAAAACTGGAGCACAGATGGAAAAGTTCATTTAACAAATTTACTTTGATTAAATTAAGTTTATTACCAGATTAACTTAAATGGAAAAACAATTACTTTTAATTAAAGGCTTTAACAAAGATTCAAAAGAAACATATAATTTACCTTAATGATCTTTTAAATTAAATAACCTTAATCTTGTAAAAAATATATTAACATTAAATAAATTCCATTAATCTAAAACCAAAACTTTAATTAAACATAAAACAATATCTTTCCTCACTTCCCGATCCAATGACTCTATCCTTCCAAATACAACCTCCATTCATCAACTTGTCAGTAACGGCCAACCGTACCTGCTCGACCACGATACAGTCGTACTTTGAACCGCCGGACAAAACATGCCACTCCAGGGTACTATCTATACTTATTAAGTAACAAGCCCAATGGCAAACGGTCTACTGATATGAAGCACTATCCGTAGAAACCCAAACCGAGCCATCGTATTTGGTGTTTCAATAGTTAAAACGGTAACAAGTAATTTCGGCTTCCGAAATTACTGATGCAAGAATAATAGACAGAACGGTGTCAACATACTTTAAATGGAATCACGTTCTGAACTATTAAAAATATCAATAGCCTTTTGATGACATGAAAGTTAATATTATGAAAGTCTAAAAACCACGACATCAGGACAAAAAGGAAAAGCTTTACTCACTTTAAATAAAAAGCTTTATATCCAATGGAAAAACTAAATCAAAAGATATATGAAACTAGCTGCACGAAATTATAAGAAAAAGCTGCTCTTTTTATTAAATAACTATTGCTCCAAGAAGTTTCCTTTAAAAACATAATGACATCAAATGCTCCATCTCCAAAAATGAAAGACGTGGTGTTCTTTAAAAAGAAAAAGCCTCTTTACTTGCAGACTCCATTTCATCTAAAAACATTATCTTCCATCTCAAATATAACACAACACCACTCGAATTAAAAAGCACTTCCTTAAAAACAAAACATCACTAGACTAAACACTCGTAGACGACACAAACACTAAAACAACAAACTAGACGGCTTCCAGCCAGCTGGAACATCCCAATACACGACTGCCTCTCTCTTAAATACATTACCGCCTCGTGTCAAGGTCAATGACGTAACCTCCTCATCCAGCAGCAAACAGGTCACTTCCGGCCTCCCGAAGGTACGTGACGATCGATTACGGTCACAGGTAGATACTACAGGTAATGACAGATTATCAGAGCCATCTGTCACCAGCTGCCGTAATCACTTGTATCGTGACGTAATCGATCTACCGAAAACCGCGAGAAATGAGGAGACGTGACTAATGTAAACAAGCGATAACGATGTCCATAGGAAGTGAAAAACATGATGTAGATAAAAAATGAAATGAAAGTAAATAGAAGCAAATGGAAAAACCTGAAGCGTAAGAATATATAATATGACCAAATGGTAAGTAACTAAATAAAGATATTTTTACTTTAAAACCATATGAATTACTTTAAATAAAAATATACTTTCATACTGTAAACCAAGGTTATTAAACTGAAGGATTTAATTACTGAAATATGACTGAGCTAATTACTGAATATAACTGAATAGGAGTTAAATATTAAATAAATATAATAAAGCATGAATGGATGAATTAGGTCAATTAAGATATGATTTGAATGAGTGATAAGAACTAAAAGAATTAGTAAAGGGAAAACTATCCAGTTTTTCCAACATCCCTGACCTGCTGCGCATACAATCTGCGCGCAGCAGCAAAGAACGTCATGCGATATGAAAATATCGTCTGCTAACCGGTTACCTCCGTTAGCTATCGACCGTTCAGAATGAGTTTCTTTCTGCCTCGCGTGGAACGCACCCCATTTTGTGACTGATTGCGCATTTGTTCAACGCATATCATTTGCTGTAGAAAAAAATTGAAGCAAGGAACACAAGGAAGCGAAGTGACATCAGCGATCAGTTCAGCGTGGGTCCTGTGCTTACTCATTTCAGCGGCGCACGCGGTTTTTGCTCTTTGTTTTTTCGTTGGTGTTTTCAGTTTTAAGCGTTTGTTTTGTTGTAATGGCAAAAATAATTTCAGATGGAGCAAAAGTAAGGGATATTGACAAAGAAGAAAAAAGCAAATTTTGGTTTGAATGGCTGTCGAAATCCGTCAAATTAGAATATGAAAATCAAGAAACGGAAGTGTTAATCGGAGATAGTATGAAAAAGATTGATGTCAGCGGAAAAGCAATCTGTTCTCTTTGCAATGATGATGATATTTATTATGGAAAACGTGGTTGTGCGGCAATCTCGGATAACCTTAAAAGTAAAAAACACCGCCAGAAGGTTTTTTTGAAAAAAGAGAACTATGATTTACCAAGCAACTTTTTTGGAGTTCAATCAAATGCTGCAGATACGACTCTATCAACACCATCTTCGTCTCAAAACGTCCCGATATGTGATAGAGTGTCAAATTCTGAGGCACTAATATTGGGTGTTTTAGCAGAACACAGTTTACCCTTTTCCATGGCAGAGGTTATCATAGACGTTAGCAAAACATTATCCGAAGATAAAAAGCCCTAAATCATCTTGTAATGAAACGGGCTTCTGCAGCTTATAAAATGAGATTTGGTTTAGGAAAAACATTTTTGGAATCTACGGTTGAAAATTTAAAAACTTCCAAATTTTCCTTAAATATTGATGAATCAACAAGTTCTAACCACATGCGTGTAGTAGCTATTTTATGTAGCTATTTTTCTTCAAGTGTAAATAGAGTTGTTGTGGAACACTTAAATTCACTAAGTGTAGACACAGTAAGTGCAGAAAATTTATTCAATGAAATTCAAGCATTGTTTGATAAGAATGGTATTCCATGGGAAAATTTGGTATCAGTTTTGCTGGATTCCTGCAATGTGATGAGAGGTTCCAAAGCAGGTCTTGAAACCAAAATAAGAGGTGAAAAAGCTCCACATTTGTTGGATGTGGATGGTGACTCATGTCATCACATCCACAATGCCTGTAAGAAGTTTTGCATGCTATTTAATATGTGGTTAGAAGGTCTATTTAAAGATGTATACAATGATATTAAATGGTCTGCAGATATTAGAACTTGTGTTAATGAAATTTGTGATGTTTTAAATATGAAATTTGTTTCACCAACCTCCTTTATTGCTCACAGATGGATGTCCTGTTATGATGCAGCCTTGATTTAATAGATGCACTTACACTTGTATATTATGCATTTCTGAGTGATGATGACAAAACTGTTTACTTTTCCATGCTGTGTGCTATTTTCAAGAGTAAAAATGTTTCATCTTCTGATAGAGCAAAAATTAAATGTATTCAGAAGAAGCTGTCATCAAAAAAACTCACAGATGATGGAGTAAAAAGAAAAAAGCGAATCTATGAGAAGCTCTTTTTTTATAGAAAGAAAACATGTCTAATTGCCAACTTTTATATTGCTACTTTACCGCTTTTAAAAAAATACATTATTTTATTCCAAACTAAAGAACCACTCATCCATAAAATATATGATGAGCAAAAGCAGCTTTTTTTGGATTTCTTATCTTGTTTTGTTGCGCAGGAGCATTTACAAATCAAATCAGCAAAAGGTCTTCTTGAAATTGATTTATTAAATGAAGAATTCCATTTACTTCAGCAGAGAATGTTCATTGGCTCTAGAACACAAGATCTTATCTCAAAGAGTCTGAATAACCCGACTGTTGAAGATTTTCTAGCTTGTGCAAAAAACGCTTATGTTCAATGTGGCATATATCTTCAAAAAAAGCTGCCTTTAAACAACCAATTTCTCAAATGTGCCTCTGCCATTGATCCAAGTGCAAGGGGCCATCAAATCACCTGTGAGAGGCTACAGAAGCTACCAGTTTTACTTTCTAATGTTTTAACTGATGAAGAGAAAGATAAATACCAACTGGAGATTTTTCAATACCAGGTAGACATGAAATTAGCTCCTCCTGTTGACGATTCAGGAAAACTGGTAGCAGTTGATATTTGGTGGGCAAAAATTTTTAACATGCCCAAGTATTATACCATTGGCAAGATTGTTAAGGCCGTTTTAAGCTGCTTTCATGGACCACAGGTTGAAGGATCCTTTAATATTATGTCAGACATAATAGATAAAAGGTCTGGTAGAATGCAAATACAAAAATATTCTGCTATCCAGACTGTAAAATATAAACTACTAGCAGAGAAGAAAACAGCTGTTCAGCTCTTTAATAAAAAAAATTTTCTTCATGAACCTGTAGATAGGAAGTTATGCTACAATTTGAGGTCTTCTAGAATGTGTTACCAAAAAGAATTGGACGAAAAAAAAGAAAGAAGAGAAGAAAAGGCTAAGACTAAAATTGTTCCGATGAAGCATAAAGTAGCAGAAATCTGTTCTGCAGAGAACTCAAGTAGACTTAAACATAAAAGGAAACTTGAAAAAATGGTCCAAAATATAAAAAATGAAATTGAAATAAGTCCCTTTTCTCCAAAGATAAGATTGTTTTTATTCTGCCACCAGCAGATTTATTTTATTTTGTAAATATCCTTTTATTCTAACTGCAGTAATTTTTTTTTTTTTTTTTTTTTTTTTTTTTTTTTGTGTATGTATATATAAGGACTAAGTTTTTTTTCTTTGGACAATATATTTTTGGATTGAGCAGCTTTCTTCTAATGCTATAAAACTTGGACTCTTGTTATAAATGTCTTTTGGTGAGTAATATTTTTCTGCTTATAACATTTTTACAGGAATTTTTGCTAAATATATAAAATGTCAATTAAAATGCATAGAAGATTTGACTTTGTTTTAAGATTAGTTCAGAATGTTTCTTTATGCAAAAATTTTTAACTCAACAATGGTTCTTTATTCTGTAACAAAGTTGAAATGCGGATTAAAAAAATGTTTAAAAAGTTATTAAGTTATTAATGCTGTGTGTCAATTTTGTAATATTTGCTTGCATGTAAGTTTCTTAATTTAAAATGACGTGTATATGACATATATGACAAATGCACATATTCTGCTAAGTTCAACTTTTTTTTTTTTTTTTGGCCAAATAAACAATATGTAGTATTGAATAGGGTTTTATGTTCAATGTATGCAATTTAAATTCACGTTATTTATAATTATATAATATTTACATATTTAAATTTGTATGACCAATTATATAACTTTCTTGCTTGGGGGGGGGGGGGGGGTGCGTGAGGCCGTGAAAGTTCAGCTTTTTTGCTGAGCTTGTAGCATGTCTGACAGGCAGTCATTTGACAGGTTCTTTCTGGTTTGTTTGAATGATGCATCAAACTTACTTCATAATTTTGTCTATTTATATATATGTAAGAAATTTCAACTAATTTATTTCAGATTTATTTAATGACATGAGCATCTGACCTAAAAGTAAAACAAATAACTTACGTACAAAGCCAACACTAAGAATTAAAAAATTTCTGCGAAAATAATAAGGGCAAAAATGCTACCATGGGCTCATGATCACTAATGCCCGTGGTAGCAAATCTGCTACCACGGGCATCTCATTTTACCCTTAATTCTCATTTTACCCTTAAAAAACAAACTTACGTTGAATTTTTTTGTGCAGAGAATAGAAGTAACTCCTTTTATGCATATATATCATATGTATTTAGTTTTATTTCAATAAAATATTTGAAAAATTGAGCAAAAACTTACCACGCCATTTTGTCCTTTTTGTCAGACATGTTGCTTCAAACAAATGTTTTTCTTATTTAGTACAGCCATCTGCATTCAAACTTCATAACTAATATTACCTGAAGGTGCAATTATTGCTGTAATGAATTAAAATTAGAAATCGACTAAAATTTCGGTTTCGGCGCAAAATCAGAATTTCGCTGAATATTCGTTTTAGCGAAACTGCTGCCAAAATTTCGGCCGGTCCGAAACTTGACCAAAACTATCTGTATTTCAAAATCTCTTACCTTCTTTTGGAAATTTTCAACTTTACTCATTGATATGAGTTGTATCGGTCAAATGAGACACTTTGTTGCTGTGAACTCCACTGTTTATCATTATCCATCATGACTGATTCATGATGCGAGTGTAAATTATAAAGCAAGCAATGCATATATGACTAAACTTAAAAGACGCTTATCATGTGATCTTTAAAAGTTGAAAACTTAACAGTAATAGAAGATTTTTACTTTGAAACTCCAGATTGTTTCAAATGCTTTATGAGAAAGGTGTTGTTAAAACATATGACGATTTACAAAATTTATTACAAAAGATATATCGAGGTATGTATACTTAAAGCATTTTTTTATTTGATGAAATTCATATAACATATTCAGTGTTAATTTCCTAAAAAACTAACTTTTAAGTACTTTAATTTCAATCAATTTAAATGCAAAATATTAACGAACTGAAAATATGAATATATTTAAAAATTAAATATTCATTATTGAATTTGTTTTACATTATTTAATGACATTGTTAATTAATTATTGATAAATGCCTTTAATTATTGGTTGTTATAAAATAATAAATTATAAAAGTTCTATTATTTATGTTTCATTTTTGTTTGAAACTTATATACACATATATATATATATATATATATATATATATATATACGTTTGTTTGTTAGAAATGTGGTTCAATACACGTATAATTAATAAATTAGAAACATAATTAGTTATAATTAAGTAATTATTAATTATTTGTTATTAATTAATTAATTAATAATTATATGTAGTTATGTATGTTTTAATGAGTTTTTATTTATTTCTTTTTTTTTTACTATTTCAGTTTCGGCTGAAAGTGAGAAGATCACCGAAATTCAGTTTCGGTTTCGGTCTTAAAAACCTGTTTCAGTCTATCTCTACTTAAAATATACTTTATTTATGAAATTTCGTGCTAAAAATTAAAGCTGTACAATCTATTTTTTTACCAGTATTTCATATCGTAACAAAGTCATCTTTTTTTTTTGCCTTGGGCAAAACTTCAGATTCTGTCGAAATTTTCAATGGTTCATTGAAGCATTTGTTTTCATTGTTAGCATCACAGATAGTTTTTGGTTTGTTGCAGATTGAAAGAAAAAATTCTGCTGTGGGGATTTTAAGATAAGGGAAGGGACAACAATTGATAAGATTTTTTCCGCATTGAGAAAAACAAAAACATGTAAAATGGGAAAAGAGATTCTGTAGAAATTTCTAAAATGGATTTATCATCCATTTAATATTGTGATTTAGTGCTAAATCGCAATGTAACACCGATTTTACCTTTAGAATATGGAAACCTGTGTTTTAATTTATTGTGACAAAATATGGTCTTTATGCAGTGTATTATATAGTATACTTAGTGTTAGTTTTCTTTTTCTCAAATACCTTTGAAAAGTGATATATTTTATGCATAAAAAAGTTGGAATGCCCAAAGACACTTGGTTTTTTTGCGTTTTAAAAATTAGTGAACCATTTTAATAAAGTTAAAAAGCTCATTCTTCTAAGAAATAATATGAATTTTATTAATATTATTATTTTTTTTTTATTTGGGCTGCTACAAATTCTTTGGGCAGGCTACACCTCCTCCCCCTTATCCCACCCAAATGGCACAATAGTACTAACAACATAAACAAACTTTTTTTTACTGACATAGTTTTTAAGTTATTGAGGTAAAACAGAAACAGATTCCATGAATCCAATGGTGAATTTAAATATTCATTTACCAAGTTGACAAAAGAAGTAAAAAAAAGGAAGGGGTGGGGCAAAGATATATGGGAAATAAGTTGCAATTTAAATTTTGTTTAACATAAATGCTGACATACATACAGTGCATGGAGAAGGATTGAAAGTGTGAGCCTCAGAGCATGAAATTACTGATTTTTTTTTTCAACCATCAGCACCCTCTAATATCGGCCACTAGGCACCTCCCTAAGATTAATAATAAAATATATTTTTTTTAATGAGCAGAAAATGTCAAAAAAGCAGAAAATTGCAAATATGCAGAAAAATTTAATGAATGACTCACCCCTCACTTTGATTCTGATATAAAATTTGAATTACCCAACCCAATACAGAACTCTATGAAAGTATTTTTAATGAATTACAAAATATTAGGATGGATCAAATGAAAACAGAACAGGAGCCACAGAATGAAATGACATTGTTTATTTCAAATGTTATCTCTAAAGTTACAGAGGCACTTAATTTATGGTTTCACCAAATGGTGAATACCCTGCTCCTAGAAGTCTTTAGGCTGTAATTGGAATCAGTTTTGAACATTATGCATGACTTCAATATCTGAGTAAAAACACTGCCCATCAATTACCTTTTCAATGGAACAAAGATATGACAACAAGATGACGAAGTGATCTTGAACAGGTCATGTATCATCATCATTCACAGTTTTGCATCTCTTGCAGAAATCTTTGGGCAATCTTCAAACAAGTCAATGACAATATATGTTCTCTGTACACTGCCTTCCTTCGCCGATGGACTTTGCAAACCCTCACCCCTTCTTCCACTAATAAATGAGTAAAAACACTATGTACTCTTTATTCTGCAGATGCTGATGAATAACAATTGACTGCCTACAAGACGATACTGTTGGCCAATCCCCAGCAAAACTACTTGGTGCAAATCCATTTCTGCAGTATAGTTGTCTCCCTACTCATACAAAATTAAACCAAATTATAACCAGTGTTCTATTTGCATTTCATCCACCCTAATAATAAATTTAAACTAAAATATTCAAATATTATCCAAACATATAAAAATTAATTTTTCTTCAACATAATGCATAAAAATATAAACTGAAATTAGATTAACTTTGATTTTAAACATAATTTTTTTTCAACTGCAAATAGTGTTTTAATTTCAAATAAATACACCGAATTGCAAAAAGTCAAAATAAAAAACGTGCTAAAAAAAATAAATCCACGTGGCCAGCATTCAAATCAAATGCCGAACCTGATGCATGACTTTATTTTAAAGTATTTTAATTAATTACAGAATAATAGAAAATAACTAATATATATTCAAATATTACCCAAACATGTGATAAATGAATTTTTCATCAAAACAATGCATAAAATATAAATTGAAATTCGATGATTTTGGATTTTAAATGTAAAACTTTATTTTTTTTTTCAACCATAAATGCTGAATCAATTTCAGGAAAAAGATCTTAATTGGGAAAAAAAAAATTATGCAGGTCATGGCCAAATGGTGATACACAAAATAATGCATTGATGTAGATAAATCAGTTTTCTGATGTTAGTTTTAAATTGATTTAAAGCCACCAGATAAATAGGATTTCCGATGTTAGCTTTAACTTAATTTTTTATCTTAAATCAGATTTCTGATATTAACTTTAAATCTACTTTTGCCTAAAATCGATTTAAGAAAATAGATAAATTGGTTTTCCAATGTTTTAAATCAATTTAAGGCCAGGCCTAGTGGTAAAAGGTAAAGTACAATAATTGTTTGTTTTAAAAAAATATTTATTTTTAATTAAAGTTATTTTGTTTATTTATTAATTTTACTCATTTCTAGTTTGCTTGTAAGACAAGTTCGTAAATTGGAACACTTGTATTATTCAAAGTATCAAGAACCTTATCTTGGCAACTTGTACAGAGAGTTGTTTATATCATGCAAGAATATGCTCAATCTAGGTAAGAATTTTTAAGTTTTTAATTCACTTGTTTCTATGATATAAATTGCCCTTATTTCTGTGTCTTACCACTTGAATTTCTATTTAGAAAAAAAAAGTACAGTTATTATTAAGTAAATTGTACATAGTAGTTTTAAAATGCTAAATTTCTGTTTTCTTAAATTCAATATTTTTTATCTTGATAGATATTTGTTATTATTTTTAAAAGTTTTAAATTTAGTAATCTTCGAAATATGATGCTGTTTTTTGTAGATGTAATACTTGTTTAATGAGCAGTACATAAGATAGATTTTGGTACTTCAGTGTGAATTTTTTTACAATATATAGGCGTACCTACTTTACACTGAAAGTCTTAGTGTTATTTTAACTGCAAAAATCACAAATGAATTTATCACCATCTTCTGCATCTCTACGTGCTTCGTGTGCCCATCCGTGGCATTTCAAATATTGTATATAACCTTCTCTGGAATTAGAGTTAGAGTAAAGCTCATTCCAAAACATACAAACTTCATTATCTTCTTCATATTCTGAGGTTGCCTCCTCAACCCTTTGATTGCAGTATTTGTAACCAATGTTCTCGAAAATTCAGATTTGAATAATTATCCAATTTGTTAAATGTTTTCACATCACCCAGGATTGGCAGGTAACAACTTGTTCACCTGTTGTTCATAGTATGAACTTATAGGTGCTATGAATGACACATCAAGAGGTTGGAGTCGATGTGTTGTGTGTGGAGGGAAGCATAAGAGAATTACATTATTTTCTCTTATACACTAATTAATTTTTCAGCAGAGCTGAAATTACGCTGTAAATTAATGAAATACAAAGGATGTGAATGATCACTTTACTAAACAGCGTACAACCATTAGAGTGAAAAAATGTCCAGACCGGGGTTCGATCCCGGATCCCTTGGTATAGCGCACCAAGTGCTTTACCAATTCAGCCATCCAGACGACATCCAGTCTAGCATTCTTTCACTCTTATGTGGCAAGGCTGCAACCATACAGCACAAGATGGAAAGTCAATCATGAAAGGCATGCATTTTTCTCATGCATGCCAACAGTGTTGTGCTCATGATTGACTTTCCATCTTGTGCTGCGTAGTTGTAACCTTGCCATATAAGAGTGAGAGAATGGTAGACAGGATGTCATCTGGATGGCTTAATTGGTAAAGCACTTTGTGCTCTTTACCAAGGGATCTGGGATCGAACCCCGGTCTGGACATATTTTCACTCTAATGGCTGTATGCTGTTTAGTAAAGTTATAATTCACATCCTTTGTACTTCATTATGTTCTCTTGCTAAATTGATTAGCTCAATGCTTTCAACACGAGTTAAATGCCCAACTTTCCCTTGTTGTTTTCCTTTGGTAATTTCGAGGCATTGTGTCACCTGAAAAGTAATATTATTAGAAATTAAAATGCGTTTTCGATATTATTTATTTTTCATACAGGTTGTTTAGAGTTTATTAGGCCTGTTATTATTTATATGTGGCCTATCAACCTATTTATTAATTGTTTTTAATTATTATTACCAGGTTTTACTGCCTTTTTCTGATTATTTGGCTCTAATATTTCATAAAATAATTATAAATGATCAAACTGTATTGCATAATAGTCTTGAGTAAATTATCTTTCCAGTAGTATAAAGTTTTTATGGTATTACTAAGAAATATTGGGTATTATGAGCCATCAAACTTCAAAAAAGTATTTTTTCCAAAAGGTTTGCACAATTTTGGCCACTACTGTATTTATGAAGGACCTCATTAAAAATATCGGTACTTCTCTATTATCCCGTCGACCACTTTTCATAACAAAAAACTATCGCCAAACTGTAAGATTAAACGGCAAACATGCAGTCCCATTTACTTGATGTCAGAAACTTTATACGTGTTTGTTATGTCATCAAGTGGTTTTTAATTCGACATTTGCCTGTATTTTTCATTATGTTTTATTGATTTATTAGTTATTTCATTAATTAAAATAACAATTGTGTCCATAAATTCTTATATTTTATTTATTTATTTATTTTGATATTCCAATGGCAACTTTCTCCTGTTTATTTGGCGTTACAGTTTGGCGATAGTTTTTTGTTATGAAAAGTGGTCGACGGGATAATAGAGAAGTATCAAAATATCTAAATAAGAACCTAAATATGATGATAATTTCTAATTCACAAAATTTTGATTATATATTTTGTGACAATTTTATATGATTTTTTTAAATAAGACATTATTTTTTATACAAAATGTTCACAAAAACAGGATTGCATGGCAAACAAAAATTGTAAGCAAACCCATGCAACTTCTCTTGTTAAAAATGAAAATTCATGTGCAAAATTATTTCAATAATACACCAGAAATTTAATATCAAATTTGAAACATGTATTTATTTTTATTGGCACAGCTGCATTTTTTCATGTAATCAGATAATAATTTCCAGAAATATTTAGCTATTATTAGAAACAAGTTATTTTTTAATAACATGCAATTGAAATTTCAAGCTTTTTATTTCTCTTCTCTTCCTTTTCCTTAAATATAGATTTTAAGACGTGTCTAACTGTATATACAGTAGAAGATCTTTTTAACGCAATTTTCCATATAAATTTGAAACATGCATTTATTTTTATTGGCACAGCTGCAATTTTTCATGTAATCAGATAATAATTTCCAGAAATATTTAGCTATTATTAGAAACAAGTTTTTTTTTAATAACATTTAATTGAAATTTCAAGCTTTTTATTTCTCTTCTCTTCCTTTTCCTTAAATATAGATTTTAAGACGTGTCTAACTGTATATACAGTAGAAGATGTTTTTAACGTAATTTTCCATATAACGCACAACTTCTCAGATGTAAACAATGAATTTTTAGTTAAGAAACACTTGAATTCCCACATTATAAATAGTTGCTATTCTCAAGAGGACTAAATTTGATACATTAGTTCAACTTTATCTCCTTAATTCAGAGCTAATTACTGAAAAAATTGCTACGATTTGATAGAGTTATGTTTGGACAATGCTTATAAAGTAAATTTAACAATGTGTGGAATGATCTATGATATGCAAAAAATTGTAATCTGCACAACTCTGGTAATAAAGAATGCAATATAAAGATACTCTAATGTATTTTGGTATGTTTCACACATATTTGGCCATGTTTTATAAGCTAAATTTAATGATGTGTGAAATGTGATCTATATAATGCAAAATTCTATATAACGCACAACCTCGTGTTTTTAGTTTTGCATTTTAAAGACCTTCTACTGTATATATATATTTTAATTAATATAAATGCGTACAAATACACTTTGCAAAGAAAATGTAAATTTTCTGATAAAAATTGTTTTCAATTAAATTTTTCGAAGCATAAAAAAATTCCCCTGTTTTATAAATTTCATTAAAGAAATATACAAACATATGCATATTACTTTCATATTAAGAACCTGACACTTAACCTAAACCAACCCTATGTTTTGGTTTTAGTTTTAGGCTGGAAAGCTATATCAAAACTAAATACACAAGAAATGAAAATTCTATTTGTACAGAAAAAAAATTGTAATATTGTAAATTGTTATCAATTTGTAAACAACAGAAGATATAAAAATGATAATATTTATAATGTCACAACTACAATAATTTGTTTCTTTAAAATGGTGTCATTTTTATGCAAAGAAGTACTATGTAGAAGGGATTTAAATTTGCTTTCAAACTGGTGTGACATTGGTCGAAACTCATAAGATTTTTTTTTTTACTTTTTTAATTATCCCTACTGGTAGTTGAACAAATGCAACTGAAAAATCATTTTAACAGAGACATAATATTTATATTACAGACAATGGTATTAAATTAAGCAAGAAAAGCTACTGTGAAAATTCTGAGACTGAAATGCTAACTTTTAAAAGCTGACTGTTTTTTCTTTTTAGCACTTTCCAACCTAGTTGAAAAGTGCTTATGACTTCGGTTTGTCTGGCCGGATGGCCGTCTGTCCGTGCTCTAACTCCCGTAAATATGCTCGGATTGCTCTGCAATTTTTATATGTTATTGTCGTTATCTATGGCACGTTCCCTATTTCAACTGAAGTGTGTAGCACTTATAGTTTTCTTACAGGGACACTCAAAAGAATTCTGTTACATTGCGGTCTATGGGGAAAAATCATTTGCGGTTTATTTTAAAAATGTTTCACTATTGTAAACGCATTGAAATTTATATAGATCACTAAGATGCATTAGAAGAAGCTTAATATGGAATAGTAGGTGTATAGCACTTAGAGTTACTTTACAGGGACAGTCAAAATAATTCCGTTACATTACGTCTATGGAGAAAAATCGTCTGCGGCTTATTTAAATAATGTTCCACTATTTTAAACGCATTGAAGTTTATATATATTACTAAGGTGCATTACAAGAGGCTTACTACAGAATAGTGTGTGTATAGCAGTCATCGTTCATTTACAGGGACACACAAAAGAATTCTCTCCTGTCTGTTAACAATAATTCCTGGAAGTGCGTTTTAAGTTACTGAACGCGATTTTAATCTTAACTAGCTTTTTGTCTATTACGTGGTGTGTATAAATTCTGTAGATCCTATACAGGGCAGCACAAAAGTTCGCGAACACATTTCCGTTTATTGACAAACTCCAGAAGGAGAATTTAAACTGTGCTACGCGTTTCCTAACTAAACTAAAATTTAGCATCCTATGTATATATACAAATCTATAGATCCTATACAGGGCTACATAAAAGTATTCGGATATTTTTCCAAATATTGTATATATTGAAAATTCCCGAAATTACGTTTTTAAATATGTTATGCGTTTTCCAAATTGTTTACTTAGATGTCATCTTTCAGCTTATTAAACGGTAATGATTTGTAAAATTATTTTAGAAGCGTTGGAAAGTGCTACATAATCTATGCTTGACGCATGATTTTTCGTTCTTGTTTGTAATATATTCATGTAAAGTGGAAAAAAAATGTTTTCTTTAATATGCAGAAATAAAAAAAAAAATTATTATTTTATATTTTTTAGGAAAATGTAACTTATTTTTGAGAAACATTTGTACAAAATAATTTTTTCCAGAAAAAAAACCTGAAAAGAAACTGTTTTTTTTTCCGTCACTTAAAAATTTCCGGATTTTGTACATCTCTAGTTCTACTACTTTTAGTAATTACAACTTCTTTGTTTTCAGTTAGAAAATCTGAAACCAAGAAAGGTTCTAGTTTCAGTGTATGAACAGTCGGTAAATCATGATCTAGATCAAGATCAGAATCAATATCAGAAACAATCAGAGCATATTGCTCAATCGGCAAATCTGGATCTACAGTAAAAGTATTGTTAGAATGGATATCTGAAGCTTGTGAACTATGTTCTATCTCTAATGTGTATATTTTACAAAGAAGTTGAAATATCTCTCCCACTGAAGTTTTCAATCGTGCAACACGTGTGTTGGCATCCTTCTCTGTATATAGCTCTAGAACTTTTGCCAATGGCCAAAAAGTTCAATTTCTTGAATCACTATAAATGAGAACTATATCACCAACTTGAATTCGGATATGTTTCTTACAATGTTTGTGCTGCATTAGTTGCCCAAGATACTCCAAGCGAAAGCGCTTTCTGAAATTTTCTCTCAATGTTTGGACATAGCTCCAACATTTATTTAAATCTTGTTTGTCAATTAAGTGTAGGTCTGCTACACCATTTGTCTGAATGTTTTATAAAAACATTGATGGCGTTAGAGGAATCAATGCATCAGGATATTCAGAAATGTAAGTCAAAGGTCTTGAATTAACAATAGCTTCACATTTACAAATAATACTCATCATAATTGAATGAAGCTCTTCCTAAAACTCGTCTCAAGTGATTTTTCACGATTCCAATGAGACGTTCCCAAAATCCTCCCCACCAAGCGGCTGAAGGAGGGCTGAATTTCCATTGTATTCTTTTAAGGATTGCTTCCTGTTCTACAACCGACCAATCAATTGATTAAAACATATTTGCAGATTCAACGAAATTCAAGCTATTATCACTATAAATGATATCTGGACGACCATGTCAAGCGATAAATCTTTTGAAACTGAGAAGAAAAGCTTTAGTTGATAAAGATGTTATCAACTCTAGATGTATAGCACAATATACAGAGGCTGTTCGCACATTTTTTAGACAAATTTGATAAATGATTTTAAAAAATGGAATAATTTTAGAGGAAAACTTTCTTTCAACAACTTATTATTTGTAATTCATATTATTGTCTGATGCTTTCAAATTTATTCTTCTATCAAGATGGCGCATTCAAACAAGCTGTGAATCAGAGGATACTTTTTGTTTGTTTTCTGAAAAGAAATATTCTTTTTTGGAAGTTTACAATGATTGTAAAGCACATAGTATAAAAATTTCTAAGTGAAAAATAAACATCAGTATTAATTGGAAAGAGCTATCCCAAAAATCAGTACATATTCTTAGTAAAAAGACTCAAAATGAAAAAAAAAAAAACATTGAAAAAAGAGCCCATTTCAAGGCTGAAAACAAAGTTTCAGGTAAGGCTTTATGACTGTCGCAAATTTACCTTAAAATGGGAAAATAAAAATAAGAATATTGGACATAAATGTTACAATCAATTCATTATATTATTAAGAGAATGTGTTACATCCGATATTTACAGAAAAAATGCTATTTTCTTTATTTCAACGACTTTTAAAGGGTGAAACTGCATCAAAGCAAAGGTACCGCTCATACTCAAAAACTACCGTTGTATTCGTTGAAAACATTAAAAACTCACACAGGTATTGCATTTATACCTTTCAACATATTCCTAAGAAGTCACCTGACGTTTCTCTTATGGTTTATTGTGCATTTGGTCTGCTGAAAAGAGCTCTTTCAAAGCGCAAAACCACCATGATTGATTGAATCTGGAAAGTTTTTAAAGAGGCATGGGAAGCAATAACCCTGTAAATTTTACAAAAAACCTTCTACCATCGAAAGCATTACGCAGAATTATAATCAAGAAACAAGATTATCATATAGATTATATCAGAAAGCTTTATTCCTATTTTAAATGTTAAAAAAACAACACCGAAATCGTCTAAAACATGTGCGAACACCCTCTGTACAGTGCAAGTGTATAACACAATCCATGATTTTTTTTTTCTCCTTTCAGTGTCAAAGGTCCAGCTAGATCAACTCCTACTACTTCAACAATCAAAGCATCCTTTTTTCGATCTTCTGGCAAAGGAGCTAATGTAGTCTCTAGAGGTTTAGAATTATGTCTTTTACATTTTATGCACCTATTTATTACTTGACGAACAGATCTTTTGCCATTTATAACCCAAAATTTCTCTTGTAAACAATATAACAAAATTTGTATTCCAGCTTGCATCATTTTCAAATGCGTCTCTATGATGAGAAGCTCTGTTATTGGACGCCTTCCAGTAAGAATAATAGGAAATCTGAAGTCTTGCGTATCATTCCTCTCAGTTAACCTTGTCCTAATTCTAAAAATCCCTTCTTCATCTATAAAAATATTCAACAACTTTAAAACTTTAACCCATTCTTCTGTCAAGATTTCATTTTGAATAATTTTGACAATTCTCTTCTCTGCTTCATTTATTTCACTTACGGTTAGATTACCCATTCTCTGATTCTTTTGATTCTTTGAGTTGAACAGAAATCTCAGTATCCATCCTAATATTCTAATGATTTTTGTATAACTTAAAAAATGAGATACAATGTTGTTATTTTCAAGTGATTCATTTATAACAAAAGTAGCACTTTTCTTCTTCTCTTTCAAAACTTCGTCTTCACTAAAGGTTGTTTCAGATTTTAGCCATTCTTTTCCATGAAATTACAGCCAAGTGGGTATGTAACAGCTAAAAGTATCAATTGATCTATTCCACACTAAATCTAATACAGAAGATATGTTTGTTTCAATACCTGAAACATCAGTGGATCCTTTTGACTCTTGCAAATCGGTATCTCCCACCCTTATAGGTCAAATTTTGCTTCTGCCATAACTTTTGTTGAAAAATCTATAAATTGTCTCAATTTTTCTTTGGTTTTAACTGAAGTGATGCAATTGTTGACATAAATTGATGTACTGAGCTTTTCAACAATACTAATGAAAACTACTGCTTTGAAAGAGGAACATACCTTTTCTAAGTGGAAATGTAAAATTGCACTTAACAGGAACAGGCTGCAATTTAAGTCAAAAATGACTCTACAATGTTGAAACACTTTTCTCTGCCCTTCTTCACCATACCATAGAAATTTCAAATATTTACATTCTTGTTTGGCTACTGGAAATTGAAGGAATGCTTTCTTTATATCAGATAGCACTCCGATTTCATCTTGACAAAATTTCATAAGCACCAAAGGAATTTATTCCAAGTAATTAGAACCTTTCAACAGGCAGCAGACATTTTATTTTTCCGCGAAAACGCGGATTTCCGCTTTTTCGGCACTGAATTTTATCATTCTTGGGTTCAATGCAAATCTGCATTAAAATTTGTGGACCATTTTTTAGGGGGGGGGGGGGTAGCGGACGAAATTCAATAAACGTGCGAGAACAAACAGCGCGAAATCGGGTTTTTCTGCTACGTATTTCCCCATTCTTTTCCCTTGATGTATTTAAACGCTTAGGTAATTAAATGAAGTAAGCAGAGCATAGCCACAAGTGGTGCGTTTATGCTGTAATTGACCATGGTTTTATAATGTTCAAAAGCGAAATAAAGATAACTAAAAGTTTCTAAAATATTAATGAAATAATAACAGACAAAAGGAATTAAACTCAACAAGATTTATTCAAATTACTAAGTTCAGAATAAAATACATATTTCCAATATTCCAGAGTAAAAACGATATCACATTACTATTCAATCTATATTTGCATTTGTCAAAACAGAATGCTTAAAAACTTACACAATATATCTTGAGACCATTAAACATACATCTCATATTCTGGATGTGAAAACTGGAGCACAGATGGAAAAGTTCATTTAACAAATTTACTTTGATTAAATTAAGTTTATTACCAGATTAACTTAAATGGAAAAACAATTACTTTTAATTAAAGGCTTTAACAAAGATTCAAAAGAAACATATAATTTACCTTAATGATCTTTTAAATTAAATAACCTTAATCTTGTAAAAAATATATTAACATTAAATAAATTCCATTAATCTAAAACCAAAACTTTAATTAAACATAAAACAATATCTTTCCTCACTTCCCGATCCAATGACTCTATCCTTCCAAATACAACCTCCATTCATCAACTTGTCAGTAACGGCCAACCGTACCTGCTCGACCACGATACAGTCGTACTTTGAACCGCCGGACAAAACATGCCACTCCAGGGTACTATCTATACTTATTAAGTAACAAGCCCAATGGCAAACGGTCTACTGATATGAAGCACTATCCGTAGAAACCCAAACCGAGCCATCGTATTTGGTGTTTCAATAGTTAAAACGGTAACAAGTAATTTCGGCTTCCGAAATTACTGATGCAAGAATAATAGACAGAACGGTGTCAACATACTTTAAATGGAATCACGTTCTGAACTATTAAAAATATCAATAGCCTTTTGATGACATGAAAGTTAATATTATGAAAGTCTAAAAACCACGACATCAGGACAAAAAGGAAAAGCTTTACTCACTTTAAATAAAAAGCTTTATATCCAATGGAAAAACTAAATCAAAAGATATATGAAACTAGCTGCACGAAATTATAAGAAAAAGCTGCTCTTTTTATTAAATAACTATTGCTCCAAGAAGTTTCCTTTAAAAACATAATGACATCAAATGCTCCATCTCCAAAAATGAAAGACGTGGTGTTCTTTAAAAAGAAAAAGCCTCTTTACTTGCAGACTCCATTTCATCTAAAAACATTATCTTCCATCTCAAATATAACACAACACCACTCGAATTAAAAAGCACTTCCTTAAAAACAAAACATCACTAGACTAAACACTCGTAGACGACACAAACACTAAAACAACAAACTAGACGGCTTCCAGCCAGCTGGAACATCCCAATACACGACTGCCTCTCTCTTAAATACATTACCGTCTCGTGTCAAGGTCAATGACGTAACCTCCTCATCCAGCAGCAAACAGGTCACTTCCGGCCTCCCGAAGGTACGTGACGATCGATTACGGTCACAGGTAGATACTACAGGTAATGACAGATTATCAGAGCCATCTGTCACCAGCTGCCGTAATCACTTGTATCGTGACGTAATCGATCTACCGAAAACCGCGAGAAATGAGGAGACGTGACTAATGTAAACAAGCGATAACGATGTCCATAGGAAGTGAAAAACATGATGTAGATAAAAAATGAAATGAAAGTAAATAGAAGCAAATGGAAAAACCTGAAGCGTAAGAATATATAATATGACCAAATGGTAAGTAACTAAATAAAGATATTTTTACTTTAAAACCATATGAATTACTTTAAATAAAAATATACTTTCATACTGTAAACCAAGGTTATTAAACTGAAGGATTTAATTACTGAAATATGACTGAGCTAATTACTGAATATAACTGAATAGGAGTTAAATATTAAATAAATATAATAAAGCATGAATGGATGAATTAGGTCAATTAAGATATGATTTGAATGAGTGATAAGAACTAAAAGAATTAGTAAAGGGAAAACTATCCAGTTTTTCCAACAAAGCCCCCCCTCTTATCACTCGAATGAAAATCAGACCGGCAACATGAGAAGCACGCCGAACAGGCCACCTAAAACAATTTGCACAATCAGCAAAGCCTCCCTGATCACCTATCCAATTATAACCATATTAACTGTAATCCAATTATCCTCCAATTCCAACTAAAAAAAAAACTAAATCCACTTAAAACTTACACGGCAAATTATCACATTACAATAATCCAACAACACAAAGCCTTCCGCATTGAAACTGCCAAAAAAAACTTCATTGGGCTCCAGTCCTCATCTATAAATATGCTATACTATTAAAAATAAATACATATAAAATACACATATAGCACAATATATCATACATTACATTTAAAAATATTCATAACCTGCAGACATGAACTCTAAAATATCAAATATCCAAAACATGAACATCAGCTAAAATCCAGTTTATCATAGTTAAACCATTTTCCAAGTATCTCAATACTTTTCCAAAAAGGTCCATTTTTATTAATGAGAAGGATCAATTCACAACTTCACTACATAAATGACATTACAATTTAATAACAGAGATAACCTCATAAATCTAATTAACCAAAAAAAAAACTAAACATTTTTTTTCATATTTCACTATGCCAACAAAGAGAACCAAATTTTCCATTCATAAATTTTTCCTAAACAAAATTTATAACACTTCATAAATCCTAAAAAAAAACCTCCAATGCTTTCTCCATATCTCATACCAAATCTCTCCAAACCCTTACAAACCTTACAAAACCTCACATAAACCTTTATTAAACCAAATGTATGACACTTTCTCAAACCAATGACAACATCAACTAGAACACCAATCAGATAAATTCCATACAGACACCTAAGACATGACAGCTCTACTCAAACAAATCAACCTATTTGATCTCTGCTCCCCCAAACCATTTTCACTATCTTATGCAACATTTATATATTAAATCCATAATATATTTCCGGTCATCTTTCCATCTCGATTTCCTGAACATAAAGACATCACAAATTTAAATGAGTACGATCCATTTATTCATCCCCTTACATAAAACCTATCAATCGAAATCATTTGCTTGGGCCCAAGTCTTCACACCACTCACTTCAACATAACATAGATGAATATGACCAACGGATAATTATCAAACCATTTTAAAAATTCAACAACAACTATTTTAAACTATTTTCAAATTTAAATATGGAGCATAACCAAAACCATTCTGATCTGTACTCCCAACACTCTTATTTCAACCAGAAAAACACTCCAGAAGAAGAATCATGACCAGGCAATTTCAACCTTAAGCACTCAGCATATCTAACATAATCTCAAAAGCTCCTAAAATAGTCATTTCAACACCGTTTTATGCTAAGCCTCATAAAAACAAACTGGGAAAGACCTAAAAAAATACTCCCCCATCTGATTAAACTGAAACTTTATTTCCTAAAACAGAATGATCTAAAAAATATATATATACCCGGCCATTTCCTCCTCAATGTTATATCTTATTAAACCTCAAGATACCTAAAAATAGCTGCCATTCTTCAGTATCAGCCAGGGCTACTAACTTGATGTTACATTATTCAACTATCTTGAAGTCAAAAAAAAAATTTTCTTCCTTATATGTGATACCTCCAGAAACTTGATCAAGGCTTCTAAGATTTGCAACCTAAAAACAAATGCCTTTTACCTAATCAATACACTAAATAACAGAAAATTCACCATCCTTGACTTCTTTGAACAATGACACCCTAAAATCACCCAAAATCTGCATATTTAGTTCTAATACAATCTACATTATCCCTTAAAAAAAAATCCAGTTCCAATCAATCCTAACACCATTTTCAAATGCTTCTTAAAAATTCCTAACACAATTTTCTAACATGGTTCTAACACAGTTTTCTAACAAAAAAAAAAACATCTAAAACTATTGAAAATTTTCATAACACTTCCTAACACAAATCAAAAATCTTCCAATGTCACCGAGATATTTTCCTTTACACTTTCGAACACAAAAAAAATTTCCTTACATTTTAACATAACAATTTCCCTACACAATCTGATATATCCTAACACTAACTAACATTTGATATACTACAGCCACAAAACTTCTATAACAACCAAAAAAAAAATTTTCAACATAACCTAAAACTCAACATGCATGTCCTCACCATATCTACAGGGGATGTATTCCATAAAAGATCTATCACATTTCAGGTCACTGACATTACCACCTTAAAAGAAATGTATTATCCCGAAAAAGTAATCTTCACAAAAACACCCCTTCTGCAAGTGAAACACACTAAAAGTTGATAACTCAATAAAATCAATATCTATAAAAAATAAATAACTATATATTTTAAATAAAATTTAACAAAAATTTCATAAAACATAGAAAATACCATTATTAAATTAAACATAACTCTTTGAAGGTGTATAAAAAAATATATATTCATTGAAAAAAAAAAAATGCTTGTATATCTAAGTTTAAACAACATTGCATTTAAAAGCAATACTCCTGATCCAATATACAGGACTCCATTTTCCTAACACATGGAATTATCCAATTGGAATCAAGATTTTTAACAATTTAAACTTCAGATCAAAATTTACTTTAACATTATGACTTTAAAATTTAATTCAAATTTACTAAAAAAAAACTGTATATGGACATAAGTTTAACAATATTACTGATTTATCTCTAAAAAAAAACTTTTACTAAAAAAAAATTATGAATGCTTAATTTTAAACTGTTTAAAACTATTTATTACATTTTACAGTTTAAACACCTTCAGGAAAAAAAAAAACTAATAAAACTTTAACATTTAAGAAACAGCAGCCGTAGCTATCTTAACACTTTAAAATTCCAACTTCTGTTAACCTCACTCATATGTTAACCTTCCAAAAAATATGGAAAAACAGTTCTTCCCTAAAAAAAAATTTTCAAAACACATCATAATACTTTGACCATTCCCAAAAAAAATTTACTCTAACATATTACACATGCAGACAATTTCTATAAGTTTTATTTAAAAACCATCATCAATTTCACCCACTGTCTTAATAAAAGCTTCAGCTGAATTATATTAACAATAACACTTATAATTAAAAATTCATTAACTTCAAAGAATTTTTCATCAAAATACAAAAAAAATTCAACAATTTTCAAATTATCTTAACAATATTGAAAAACGGATTTCAAAATAATCTCGGATAACAACATTTAGCTTTAATGGCTGAATTAAAAGCATTTAAATTTAAAACTTTCATAATTAAAAAATATCAAATTAGTCAAAAAAAAACTAGATTCATTTTACAAATGAATTTAACCTTAGTAAAATAAAAATTTCAAAAATTTATCAGGCCAATAATATATCCCACATCTTTACCTTATCTTAAAGACTTTTACTAACACTTAACACAAAAAAAATTTCAATCTTTAAATATTAAAAGGATTTACTATGCATAAAAAAAAATTGGAATACCTTAACAGCTCTTAAATATATAAGATTCAGCCTTAAAAAAAAATTTATATATATAACTTATTAAAAAAAACTTTAATACAAGTAGGTGACTTCAAAACTTTAAACCTTTTACCACTATGCAAAAAAAAATTTCAATATCAAAACAACATGGCATAAAATCATTAATATTCATTAAAAAAAAATTTACAGACGGTCACTTCTCATACTTGATCACAGACTTGATACATTTAGTCATGTTTAAACCATAGTCCTAAAAAAAATGCTGATGCTCAGTTCTAAAATCAGAGTCCACGCAAAACAAACATCTTCTTTCTACTATAATGATGTTCACATCTCAAGAATCATAAGGAATCATAAGTCCACCAGGTAAAGTGGCCCAGACGCTGCCACTGCTTAAGCACATTCAATACTTAAAAAAAACAAAGTTGACTGGCACTGTAGATCATAATCCAGCACAAAGATTTCACAATAAAGAATGGCAATGCATTTCCAAAAAAAAACACAATCTTTTACAACCTTATACACTTTCTTTATCTCTCAAGAGAAATATGCACTTTACTTTAACAACACGTCTTTCAGACAAGGATTCATCCACAAAAAGCACCAAATCTTCCTTTAAATCACTTCACTAATAGCACTTTTATGACTTTCATTTACTTATATAAAGGCACCTCGTGACAGCACATGATCCATACCATTTAAATATTGCAGCTTTATAAGTTTAGAAAAACAACCTCAGATAGCTCCTTAAATTTGAATTGGAAAAAAAAATTCTGAATAGAAACAGAAAACCTTTAAACAAATTTCAAAAACTTCTTAAAAATTATTATAGCAAACATGCTACCAGCCCCCCCCCCCCCCCCCCCCCCATCTCAAGGCTCAATTATTGAAATGAGACAACTGGAGGACTTTTATAATCCAAGACTGAAAAATTGAAAAAAAACACCCTTAAAAGTATGACTAACGAAAATCAGCTTCTAAACAATCCATGGCCTCAGGCCCATAACCTTGATGTATTTAAACGCTTAGGTAATTAAATGAAGTAAGCAGAGCATAGCCACAAGTGGTGCGTTTATGCTGTAATTGACCATGGTTTTATAATGTTCAAAAGCGAAATAAAGATAACTAAAAGTTTCTAAAATATTAATGAAATAATAACAGACAAAAGGAATTAAACTCAACAAGATTTATTCAAATTACTAAGTTCAGAATAAAATACATATTTCCAATATTCCAGAGTAAAAACGATATCACATTACTATTCAATCTATATTTGCATTTGTCAAAACAGAATGCTTAAAAACTTACACAATATATCTTGAGACCATTAAACATACATCTCATATTCTGGATGTGAAAACTGGAGCACAGATGGAAAAGTTCATTTAACAAATTTACTTTGATTAAATTAAGTTTATTACCAGATTAACTTAAATGGAAAAACAATTACTTTTAATTAAAGGCTTTAACAAAGATTCAAAAGAAACATATAATTTACCTTAATGATCTTTTAAATTAAATAACCTTAATCTTGTAAAAAATATATTAACATTAAATAAATTCCATTAATCTAAAACCAAAACTTTAATTAAACATAAAACAATATCTTTCCTCACTTCCCGATCCAATGACTCTATCCTTCCAAATACAACCTCCATTCATCAACTTGTCAGTAACGGCCAACCGTACCTGCTCGACCACGATACAGTCGTACTTTGAACCGCCGGACAAAACATGCCACTCCAGGGTACTATCTATACTTATTAAGTAACAAGCCCAATGGCAAACGGTCTACTGATATGAAGCACTATCCGTAGAAACCCAAACCGAGCCATCGTATTTGGTGTTTCAATAGTTAAAACGGTAACAAGTAATTTCGGCTTCCGAAATTACTGATGCAAGAATAATAGACAGAACGGTGTCAACATACTTTAAATGGAATCACGTTCTGAACTATTAAAAATATCAATAGCCTTTTGATGACATGAAAGTTAATATTATGAAAGTCTAAAAACCACGACATCAGGACAAAAAGGAAAAGCTTTACTCACTTTAAATAAAAAGCTTTATATCCAATGGAAAAACTAAATCAAAAGATATATGAAACTAGCTGCACGAAATTATAAGAAAAAGCTGCTCTTTTTATTAAATAACTATTGCTCCAAGAAGTTTCCTTTAAAAACATAATGACATCAAATGCTCCATCTCCAAAAATGAAAGACGTGGTGTTCTTTAAAAAGAAAAAGCCTCTTTACTTGCAGACTCCATTTCATCTAAAAACATTATCTTCCATCTCAAATATAACACAACACCACTCGAATTAAAAAGCACTTCCTTAAAAACAAAACATCACTAGACTAAACACTCGTAGACGACACAAACACTAAAACAACAAACTAGACGGCTTCCAGCCAGCTGGAACATCCCAATACACGACTGCCTCTCTCTTAAATACATTACCGCCTCGTGTCAAGGTCAATGACGTAACCTCCTCATCCAGCAGCAAACAGGTCACTTCCGGCCTCCCGAAGGTACGTGACGATCGATTACGGTCACAGGTAGATACTACAGGTAATGACAGATTATCAGAGCCATCTGTCACCAGCTGACGTAATCGATCTACCGAAAACCGCGAGAAATGAGGAGACGTGACTAATGTAAACAAGCGATAACGATGTCCATAGGAAGTGAAAAACATGATGTAGATAAAAAATGAAATGAAAGTAAATAGAAGCAAATGGAAAAACCTGAAGCGTAAGAATATATAATATGACCAAATGGTAAGTAACTAAATAAAGATATTTTTACTTTAAAACCATATGAATTACTTTAAATAAAAATATACTTTCATACTGTAAACCAAGGTTATTAAACTGAAGGATTTAATTACTGAAATATGACTGAGCTAATTACTGAATATAACTGAATAGGAGTTAAATATTAAATAAATATAATAAAGCATGAATGGATGAATTAGGTCAATTAAGATATGATTTGAATGAGTGATAAGAACTAAAAGAATTAGTAAAGGGAAAACTATCCAGTTTTTCCAACATCCCTGACCTGCTGCGCATACAATCTGCGCGCAGCAGCAAAGAACGTCATGCGATATGAAAATATCGTCTGCTAACCGGTTACCTCCGTTAGCTATCGACCGTTCAGAATGAGTTTCTTTCTGCCTCGCGTGGAACGCACCCCATTTTGTGACTGATTGCGCATTTGTTCAACGCATATCATTTGCTGTAGAAAAAAATTGAAGCAAGGAACACAAGGAAGCGAAGTGACATCAGCGATCAGTTCAGCGTGGGTCCTGTGCTTACTCATTTCAGCGGCGCACGCGGTTTTTGCTCTTTGTTTTTTCGTTGGTGTTTTCAGTTTTAAGCGTTTGTTTTGTTGTAATGGCAAAAATAATTTCAGATGGAGCAAAAGTAAGGGATATTGACAAAGAAGAAAAAAGCAAATTTTGGTTTGAATGGCTGTCGAAATCCGTCAAATTAGAATATGAAAATCAAGAAACGGAAGTGTTAATCGGAGATAGTATGAAAAAGATTGATGTCAGCGGAAAAGCAATCTGTTCTCTTTGCAATGATGATGATATTTATTATGGAAAACGTGGTTGTGCGGCAATCTCGGATAACCTTAAAAGTAAAAAACACCGCCAGAAGGTTTTTTTGAAAAAAGAGAACTATGATTTACCAAGCAACTTTTTTGGAGTTCAATCAAATGCTGCAGATACGAAGTATACTCTATCAACACCATCTTCGTCTCAAAACGTCCCGATATGTGATAGAGTGTCAAATTCTGAGGCACTAATATTGGGTGTTTTAGCAGAACACAGTTTACCCTTTTCCATGGCAGAGGTTATCATAGACGTTAGCAAAACATTATCCGAAGATAAAAAGCCCTAAATCATCTTGTAATGAAACGGGCTTCTGCAGCTTATAAAATGAGATTTGGTTTAGGAAAAACATTTTTGGAATCTACGGTTGAAAATTTAAAAACTTCCAAATTTTCCTTAAATATTGATGAATCAACAAGTTCTAACCACATGCGTGTAGTATCTATTTTATGTAGCTATTTTTCTTCAAGTGTAAATAGAGTTGTTGTGGAACACTTAAATTCACTAAGTGTAGACACAGTAAGTGCAGAAAATTTATTCAATGAAATTCAAGCATTGTTTGATAAGAATGGTATTCCATGGGAAAATTTGGTATCAGTTTTGCTGGATTCCTGCAATGTGATGAGAGGTTCCAAAGCAGGTCTTGAAACCAAAATAAGAGGTGAAAAAGCTCCACATTTGTTGGATGTGGATGGTGACTCATGTCATCACATCCACAATGCCTGTAAGAAGTTTTGCATGCTATTTAATATGTGGTTAGAAGGTCTATTTAAAGATGTATACAATGATATTAAATGGTCTGCAGATATTAGAACTTGTGTTAATGAAATTTGTGATGTTTTAAATATGAAATTTGTTTCACCAACCTCCTTTATTGCTCACAGATGGATGTCCTGTTATGATGCAGCCTTGATTTAATAGATGCACTTACACTTGTATATTATGCATTTCTGAGTGATGATGACAAAACTGTTTACTTTTCCATGCTGTGTGCTATTTTCAAGAGTAAAAATGTTTCATCTTCTGATAGAGCAAAAATTAAATGTATTCAGAAGAAGCTGTCATCAAAAAAACTCACAGATGATGGAGTAAAAAGAAAAAAGCGAATCTATGAGAAGCTCTTTTTTTATAGAAAGAAAACATGTCTAATTGCCAACTTTTATATTGCTACTTTACCGCTTTTAAAAAAATACATTATTTTATTCCAAACTAAAGAACCACTCATCCATAAAATATATGATGAGCAAAAGCAGCTTTTTTTGGATTTCTTATCTTGTTTTGTTGCGCAGGAGCATTTACAAATCAAATCAGCAAAAGGTCTTCTTGAAATTGATTTATTAAATGAAGAATTCCATTTACTTCAGCAGAGAATGTTCATTGGCTCTAGAACACAAGATCTTATCTCAAAGAGTCTGAATAACCCGACTGTTGAAGATTTTCTAGCTTGTGCAAAAAACGCTTATGTTCAATGTGGCATATATCTTCAAAAAAAGCTGCCTTTAAACAACCAATTTCTCAAATGTGCCTCTGCCATTGATCCAAGTGCAAGGGGCCATCAAATCACCTGTGAGAGGCTACAGAAGCTACCAGTTTTACTTTCTAATGTTTTAACTGATGAAGAGAAAGATAAATACCAACTGGAGATTTTTCAATACCAGGTAGACATGAAATTAGCTCCTCCTGTTGACGATTCAGGAAAACTGGTAGCAGTTGATATTTGGTGGGCAAAAATTTTTAACATGCCCAAGTATTATACCATTGGCAAGATTGTTAAGGCCGTTTTAAGCTGCTTTCATGGACCACAGGTTGAAGGATCCTTTAATATTATGTCAGACATAATAGATAAAAGGTCTGGTAGAATGCAAATACAAAAATATTCTGCTATCCAGACTGTAAAATATAAACTACTAGCAGAGAAGAAAACAGCTGTTCAGCTCTTTAATAAAAAAAATTTTCTTCATGAACCTGTAGATAGGAAGTTATGCTACAATTTGAGGTCTTCTAGAATGTGTTACCAAAAAGAATTGGACGAAAAAAAAGAAAGAAGAGAAGAAAAGGCTAAGACTAAAATTGTTCCGATGAAGCATAAAGTAGCAGAAATCTGTTCTGCAGAGAACTCAAGTAGACTTAAACATAAAAGGAAACTTGAAAAAATGGTCCAAAATATAAAAAATGAAATTGAAATAAGTCCCTTTTCTCCAAAGATAAGATTGTTTTTATTCTGCCACCAGCAGATTTATTTTATTTTGTAAATATCCTTTTATTCTAACTGCAGTAATTTTTTTTTTTTTTTTTTTTTTTTTTTTTTTTTTGTGTATGTATATATAAGGACTAAGTTTTTTTTCTTTGGACAATATATTTTTAGATTGAGCAGCTTTCTTCTAATGCTATAAAACTTGGACTCTTGTTATAAATGTCTTTTGGTGAGTAATATTTTTCTGCTTATAACATTTTTACAGGAATTTTTGCTAAATATATAAAATGTCAATTAAAATGCATAGAAGATTTGACTTTGTTTTAAGATTAGTTCAGAATGTTTCTTTATGCAAAAATTTTTAACTCAACAATGGTTCTTTATTCTGTAACAAAGTTGAAATGCGGATTAAAAAAATGTTTAAAAAGTTATTAAGTTATTAATGCTGTGTGTCAATTTTGTAATATTTGCTTGCATGTAAGTTTCTTAATTTAAAATGACGTGTATATGACATATATGACAAATGCACATATTCTGCTAAGTTCAACTTTTTTTTTTTTTTTTGGCCAAATAAACAATATGTAGTATTGAATAGGGTTTTATGTTCAATGTATGCAATTTAAATTCACGTTATTTATAATTATATAATATTTACATATTTAAATTTGTATGACCAATTATATAACTTTCTTGCTTGGGGGGGGGGGGGGGGGGTGCGTGAGGCCGTGAAAGTTCAGCTTTTTTGCTGAGCTTGTAGCATGTCTGACAGGCAGTCATTTGACAGGTTCTTTCTGGTTTGTTTGAATGATGCATCAAACTTACTTCATAATTTTGTCTATTTATATATATGTAAGAAATTTCAACTAATTTATTTCAGATTTATTTAATGACATGAGCATCTGACCTAAAAGTAAAACAAATAACTTACGTACAAAGCCAACACTAAGAATTAAAAAATTTCTGCGAAAATAATAAGGGCAAAAATGCTACCATGGGCTCATGATCACTAATGCCCGTGGTAGCAAATCTGCTACCACGGGCATCTCATTTTACCCTTAATTCTCATTTTACCCTTAAAAAACAAACTTACGTTGAATTTTTTTGTGCAGAGAATAGAAGTAACTCCTTTTATGCATATATATCATATGTATTTAGTTTTATTTCAATAAAATATTTGAAAAATTGAGCAAAAACTTACCACGCCATTTTGTCCTTTTTGTCAGACATGTTGCTTCAAACAAATGTTTTTCTTATTTAGTACAGCCATCTGCATTCAAACTTCATAACTAATATTACCTGAAGGTGCAATTATTGCTGTAATGAATTAAAATTAGAAATCGACTAAAATTTCGGTTTCGGCGCAAAATCAGAATTTCGCTGAATATTCGTTTTAGCGAAACTGCTGCCAAAATTTCGGCCGGTCCGAAACTTGACCAAAACTATCTGTATTTCAAAATCTCTTACCTTCTTTTGGAAATTTTCAACTTTACTCATTGATATGAGTTGTATCGGTCAAATGAGACACTTTGTTGCTGTGAACTCCACTGTTTATCATTATCCATCATGACTGATTCATGATGCGAGTGTAAATTATAAAGCAAGCAATGCATATATGACTAAACTTAAAAGACGCTTATCATGTGATCTTTAAAAGTTGAAAACTTAACAGTAATAGAAGATTTTTACTTTGAAACTCCAGATTGTTTCAAATGCTTTATGAGAAAGGTGTTGTTAAAACATATGACGATTTACAAAATTTATTACAAAAGATATATCGAGGTATGTATACTTAAAGCATTTTTTTATTTGATGAAATTCATATAACATATTCAGTGTTAATTTCCTAAAAAACTAACTTTTAAGTACTTTAATTTCAATCAATTTAAATGCAAAATATTAACGAACTGAAAATATGAATATATTTAAAAATTAAATATTCATTATTGAATTTGTTTTACATTATTTAATGACATTGTTAATTAATTATTGATAAATGCCTTTAATTATTGGTTGTTATAAAATAATAAATTATAAAAGTTCTATTATTTATGTTTCATTTTTGTTTGAAACTTATATACACACATATATATATATATATATATATATATATATATACGTTTGTTTGTTAGAAATGTGGTTCAATACACGTATAATTAATAAATAATTAGAAACATAATTAGTTATAATTAAGTAATTATTAATTATTTGTTATTAATTAATTAATTAATAATTATATGTAGTTATGTATGTTTTAATGAGTTTTTATTTATTTCTTTTTTTTTTACTATTTCAGTTTCGGCTGAAAGTGAGAAGATCACCGAAATTCAGTTTCGGTTTCGGTCTTAAAAACCTGTTTCAGTCTATCTCTACTTAAAATATACTTTATTTATGAAATTTCATGCTAAAAATTAAAGCTGTACAATCTATTTTTTTACCAGTATTTCATATCGTAACAAAGTCATCTTTTTTTTTTGCCTTGGGCAAAACTTCAGATTCTGTCGAAATTTTCAATGGTTCATTGAAGCATTTGTTTTCATTGTTAGCATCACAGATAGTTTTTGGTTTGTTGCAGATTGAAAGAAAAAATTCTGCTGTGGGGATTTTAAGATAAGGGAAGGGACAACAATTGATAAGATTTTTTCCGCATTGAGAAAAACAAAAACATGTAAAATGGGAAAAGAGATTCTGTAGAAATTTCTAAAATGGATTTATCATCCATTTAATATTGTGATTTAGTGCTAAATCGCAATGTAACACCGATTTTACCTTTAGAATATGGAAACCTGTGTTTTAATTTATTGTGACAAAATATGGTCTTTATGCAGTGTATTATATAGTATACTTAGTGTTAGTTTTCTTTTTCTCAAATACCTTTGAAAAGTGATATATTTTATGCATAAAAAAGTTGGAATGCCCAAAGACACTTGGTTTTTTTGCGTTTTAAAAATTAGTGAACCATTTTAATAAAGTTAAAAAGCTCATTCTTCTAAGAAATAATATGAATTTTATTAATATTATTATTTTTTTTTTATTTGGGCTGCTACAAATTCTTTGGGCAGGCTACACCTCCTCCCCCTTATCCCACCCAAATGGCACAATAGTACTAACAACATAAACAAACTTTTTTTTACTGACATAGTTTTTAAGTTATTGAGGTAAAACAGAAACAGATTCCATGAATCCAATGGTGAATTTAAATATTCATTTACCAAGTTGACAAAAGAAGTAAAAAAAAGGAAGGGGTGGGGCAAAGATATATGGGAAATAAGTTGCAATTTAAATTTTGTTTAACATAAATGCTGACATACATACAGTGCATGGAGAAGGATTGAAAGTGTGAGCCTCAGAGCATGAAATTACTGATTTTTTTTTTCAACCATCAGCACCCTCTAATATCGGCCACTAGGCACCTCCCTAAGATTAATAATAAAATATATTTTTTTTAATGAGCAGAAAATGTCAAAAAAGCAGAAAATTGCAAATATGCAGAAAAATTTAATGAATGACTCACCCCTCACTTTGATTCTGATATAAAATTTGAATTACCCAACTCAATACAGAACTCTATGAAAGTATTTTTCATGAATAACAAAATATTAGGGTGGATCAAATGAAAATGGAACAGATGCCACAGAATGAAATGACATTGTTTATTTCAAATGTAATCTCTGAAGTTACAGAGGAACTTAATTTATGGTTGTACCAAATGGTGAATACCCTGCTCCTAGATGTCTTTAGGCTGTAATTGGAATCGGTTTTCGAACATTATCCATGACTTCAATATCTGAGTAAAAACTCTACCTATCAATTACCTTTTCAATGGAACAATTCATCATTCACAGTTTTGCATTTCTTGCAGAAATCTTTGGGCCAGTCCTTCAAACAAGTCAATGACAGTGCATGTTCTTTGTACACTGCCTTCCTTCGCCGATGCACTTTGCAAACCCTCACTTCTTCTTGCACTAATAAATGAATAAAAACACTATGTACTCTTTATTCTGCAGATGCTGATGAATAACAATTGACTGCCTACAGGACGATACTGGTGGCCAACCCCCAGCAAAACTACTCGATGCAAATTCATTTCCGCAGTAAGCGTTGTCTTCCTTTCTTCCCGCTCTACCTCTAGACATAGTTGTCCATACAAAATTAAACCAAATTATAACCAGTGTTCCATTTGCATTTGATCTGCCCTAATAATAAATTTAAACTAAAATATTCAAATATTATCCAAACATATAAAAATTAATTTTTCTTCAAAATAATGCATAAAAATATAAACCGAAATTAGATGAATTTTGATTTTAAACATAATTTTTTTTTTGAACCGCAAATAGTGTTTTAATTTCAAATAAATACACCTAATTCCAAAAAGTCAAAATAAAAAATGTGCTAAAAAAATAAATCCGCGTGGCTGGCATTGAAATCAAATGCCAAACCTGATGCATGACTTTATTTTAAAGTATTTTAATTAATTACAGAATAAGAGAAAATAAAGAATATATATTCAAATATTACCCAAACATGTGATAAATGTATTTTTCATCAAAAGAATGCATAAAATATAAATTGAAATTCGATGATTTTGGATTTTAAATGTAAAACTTTATTCTTTTTTTCAATCATAAATGCTGAATCAATTTCAGGAAAAAGATCTTAATTGGGAAAAAAAAATTATGCAGGTCATGGCCAAATGGTGATACACAAAATAATGCATTGATGTAGATAAATCAGTTTTCTGATGTTAGTTTTAAATTGATTTAAAGCCACCAGATAAATAGGATTTCCGATGTTAGCTTTAACTTAATTTTTTATCTTAAATCAGATTTCTGATATTAACTTTAAATCTACTTTTGCCTAAAATCGATTTAAGCCAATAGATAAATTGGTTTTCCAATGTTTTAAATCAATTTAAGGCCAGGCCTAGTGGTAAAAGGTAAAGTACAATAATTGTTTGTTTAAAAAAAATATTTATTTTTAATTAAAGTTATTTTGTTTATTTATTAATTTTACTCATTTCTAGTTTGCTTGTAAGACAAGTTCGTAAATTGGCACAATAGTTTTCAAAGTATCAAGAACCTTATCTTGGCAACTTGTACAGATAGTTGCTTATATTATGCAAAAATATACTCAATCTGGGTAAGAATTTTTAAGTTTTTAATTCACTTGCTTCTATGATATAAATTGTCCTTATTTCTGTGTCTTACCAGTTGAATTTCTATTTAGAAAAATAAAGTCAGGGGTCGATCCAGGTTTTATTTTTTGGGGCCCATTTTTGTGAAAAAAAAAATTTTTCTGTGAAAAATGTAAATTTTTCATTTTTTACAGTCATTACATTTTAAACTCGATAACAAGAATGCTTCATTAACCCAAAGAAATAAATCTAGTAATTTGTTATAATACTGTAAAATAATTCCTACTATAAACCTTTTTGTGTGATTAGACGCCTCTTTCAGAAACTTAAAAAAAAAAAATAATAATAATAATAATGGTTTAGTGTTAAAAATATGTTAAAATATTGCTACTGGTACATTCTACATTCTGTTAACAAAACACCTTATTTAATTTTGCATTAATGCACAAATACAAATAAATGCATCTTCAAATATGTTTACACTTGTGAATAAGTCGACTTGAAATAATAGAAAATATTACCAACCAAATCCTCAAAATCAGTAAAATTATCATTGCATTCTTTTAACACTAAGAGATACATTGTAGAAAATAAAAATTGTACAACAGATTAAAGTTTGACTTACCTTTAATAAGATTCTTATCATAAAAGATGATGAAACAAAAATAAAATAATCTCTATCATCAAAGTTATAAAGTCAAAATGCTTTTACCAATTGTAAGATATTTCATTCAAATTTAAAAAAAAAAAAAAAAAAAAAAAACTATTTACATAAAAAAGCAAAAGAATTAAGTGAAAAGAAGAAAAAGTTTTAAAGTAAAATGCGGCAGTTTCCAGACATTTTAAAAATATCCACAATTTCTTCACATTGTGGTTTTGTTAAATCTTTTTGTCCGTTTACGACAATTCTCAAATGTCTGTCTAAAGTTTCTTGCTTGAGAGATGTTCTAAGTTCTGTACATAACAAATTCAGTTTTGAAAATAATCTCTCAACTGAAGCTGTTGATGTTGGCATTATTGTACACAATTTTAATAACTTCATGAAATTAGGATAAAGTATCCAATTTTTAGAATCTTTTTCTAAAATCATTTGCAAGTCATTTGCACCAATCTTACTTTCCATGGCTTTTTTAGCCTCTTCTTTTTTATTCTCATACAAAAGTTTTTAAGCACTTTTGGTCTTTTGTATATCAAAAGTCATTTTTGCAAACAACATTTCTTTTTTAAAACCTTCTTTTTCGGTTTCAATTGCCACTTTATCTACAATAGGTGCCGATGAAGTAATATTGCCTTGGAAATTGTCTGTGTTTTCTTCACCATAAAAAGAAATTAACTGTGATAAACATGAATCGAAATGATCATCAGTTAATTCATGAAGATGTGTATTACTAAATAGGTCAAAACCTTTTAAACTGCTGATATTTGGAGACAGTTCAAAACCTGACTGCAATTCTTTTTTGAAGTCACTCAAAAAGTTTTTTACAAAGTGTTCTTTAAATTCTGTTAGCACATCTTTAGAGTGTGATCTACCTCGCACTTTTGTACTTAAAGAAGTACTTTCTTGTGCTAACTTTAGCAAATCCTTGCTCTTTTGAAAATAATGTCCATTTTCAATGTTTTTGCAGTAAACATCCACCTCTGTCATTAAAATTTCCACTTTGCTGCCAACTGAGCTAAAAGTAATGTCTGTAGATTGAAGCCACAGGTTAAATACATCAACTTTTCCCAAAAAATCTGCCAGAAACAATGTGGTAAGAAGAATCTTTGGGTCTAACAGTTGTTCTCGTAAACCTTTTAGTTCAGGCTCCCATGTTTCAACAAATAATGTATCTAAAGTTTCCACAAGTTGCTCATATCGTGATGAAACCCTTTCGCAGGCACGGCCATGGGACAGCCAACGAGTGGTGGATACTTTCAGCATCTTTAGCACATCAATGCAATAAACATTTTGTTGTATTTCTTTGAATACTGCAGTTTTTTTGGGGCTGTAATGGAACAATTTCCACAAGGCAATTAACAGAGAATCCACAGCCTTGAGATAATCATACATTTTTAACAGATGAACAAAAACCAGAGCCAATTTGTGATTTCTACAATTTATATAATTGGAATGTGGAGAAAGATGTTTCATCCTTCGTTGGACTCCAGAATGTTGCCCACTCATGACATTCGCTCCATCTAGAGCAATGAATAAACATTTCGATATCTGGATATGTTTGGCAATACATAATTTCTCAATTGCACTTGTTATTGCCTCTGCCGTACTATTCCTTAAGTTAATAAGGCCAAAATATTTTTCTTGAACGCAGCTGTCTCCTGGAAGCCTGTACCTCACAATTAAACCTAATTGTTCCCGCTGGGACTCATCTGTGCACTCATCGGCCATTATCGTAAAAAAATCTGCACAAGCTAGTTTTGTGAACAACTCCTGTTCGAAAAAAGTCGAAATGGAACCAATCATGCTTTCCACAGATATGTGCGATAGGTAAGTGGCATTTTTGCCACAACTTCCTAAGTGTTTTTTAATTTCTTCATCGTCTAAATGTTCTCCCAAAAATCTTACGAGAGACTCAAAATTCTCGGAGACTGCCCATTGCTTCCTTATCATGAAATATAATATTTTTACAAACTTCATTATTAATTTTCTGTTGAAATTTTTCTTTGTTGTATTTGCAGTTTCTGCACCTTCAGTTATGCTGTTCATAATTCCTTGTTTTTTATTGACTTCTTGAGCCATAACTGCTTGTTTATGTTTCTTGCTAACTTCATGTTTGTTGCAAACCCTGTTAGGGTGACCATTTTTTTTAATATCAACACCAATGGTCTCCCATGGCTTATCCGATCCAATATTGCTCATCATCGAACACACTTTGCACAAAAATCCAGCAGCTGAATGGCTATAATAAAGCCAGTTATATGCTTTTTCATAGCTTGTAATATATCGTTGATCAATTACATGCTTATTGTCAGTATCAACTTTAAATTCCGCATCATTATCTGGTAGATTACTGTCACTTTCAGTTATACTTTCCAATACTGGAGCATTTTCCTCAGTCACTTCATTTGCGTTTATTAATGGAACTTCTATCGCATCTTCTACATGTGTAGCGAAGCAAATCTCCGTATTACTGCTGGTTGAAGGTTGCGGTGTAAAATTTTCATAAGTGTGCAATATTGTAGCATTTTCATTGGTTATAACAGCTGATGAACATTCTTCTATCAAATCGGTTGCACCTCCTACATCTGTAGTCAAGCAAATCTTTGTATTATTACAAGTTGAAGGTTGCGGTGTAATACTTTCATTAGAGCAAACTACAGAAGCATTTTCATTACTCTCATTATTTGTTAAAGTTGATAAACGATCTTCTTTAGGACGATCAGAGCTGCTGTTTATAGATTTAAAATAATTTGCTATGCTAGTAGCTCCACTCTTTGAAGGGCGAAATTTTTTCACATAATAATCCGCATTTCTTGATGAGCCTCCACTGGGTGGCCGTCCGCGCTTCATATTTCAATAAGTATTTCAAAATGATCGCGATTAACAAAATTTAACAATTAATAATAATAATAATAATTTAATAATAATATTTTAACAATTAATAATAACTTAACAATTAAGAACGCTATATTTTAAAAAAAGATCACGTGGAAATCACACGAAAGCTGAAGCGACAACTAGCACATGTACGATGAACGAACAAAATACAAAAATATCTGATCTGTTGCCAATCTTCAAGATCAAAATTAATCACGGTCAGATTATTGCCCATCCATGGAGTTAAAAAGCGTTAACGCTTTTCTACGGAGAAATTTTCGGCAACAGGAGTTCGAATGTGCCAAACACCCGTCTCGCGCATGCGTACGTTCTGTTCAGTCGATTGCAAAAATAAAGGATTGGAGGAGAATTTCTTTTGACTATTTCTTTTTCCTAGCAGTAAATAATTCATGGATTAACTCGATCGCCATGTTAAACTTTTGAAACGGGATAATTTTAAATGGAAAGTAATTTTATGAAAGGAGAAACAAAGTTAGCGTTTTTCTACGGAGAATGAGACATCGTCTTCTACTGATGACGCAACAAATCGAATGCGAAAAACACCGTCTGGCGCATGCGTAAGTTCTGTTCAGTCGATTGCAGAAATAGGGATTGGAGAAGAGTTTCTTGTGAATGTTTTGTTTTCTAGCAGTTAATTCACGGCTTCAATCGGCCATGTAAAAATATTGAAACGGGATAATTTTAACTGGAAAAAAAAAATTGTGAAGAGGTTCATTTTATGAAAGGGACGTTGGCACTTTTTTTATGGAGAACGAACAAAGTTAGCGTTTTTCTACGGAGAATGAGACATCGTTTTCTACTGACGACGCAACAAATCGAATGCGAAAAACACCCCGTCTTACGCATGCGTAAGTTCTGTTCAGTCGATTGCAGAAATAGCGATTGGAGAAGAGTTTCTTGTGAATGTTTTGTTTTTAGCAGTTAATTCAGGGCTTTGAAGCTTTGATCGGGCATGTTATAATTTTGAGACGGGGTAATTTTAAATGGAAAATAATTTTGTGAAGGAATTATTTTTATGAAATAGAATCTTATGAAAGGGCCGTTTTTATAAATCGGAATTTTGTGAATGGGGCCGTTTTAAGGAATTAGAATTTTGTGAAGGGGCCGTTTTTATAGATTGGAATTTTGTGAAGGGGCCGTTTTTATGGTTTGGAATTTTGTGAAGGGGCCGCAAAACGGCCCCAATTTTGGGCTGGATCGACCCCTGAAAGTACAAGTTATTATAAAGTAAAATGTGCATAGTAGTTTTAAAATGCTAAATTTCTGTTTTCTTAAATTCAATATTTTTTATCTTTATAGATATTTTTTTTTTTTTTATAAGTTTTAAATTTAGTAATCTTCGAAATATGATGCTGTTTTTTGTAGATGTAATACTTGTTTAATGAGCAGTACATAAGATAGATTTTGGTACTTCGGTGTGAAATTTTTTACAATATATAGACCAGGGATGCACAACCTATGGCCCGCCAATCCCAAAATAGATTAGTTTTTTTTTTTTTTTTTTCAATTAAAAGCTTGCATGTTTTTACTTAATTTTGCAACTGAGAACTGCTTGCGTTTTTAAAATTAAAACAATCGCCATCTTGATTGACTGGTTGGATGACGCGATAAAAGCATGCTATTTGTAACTTGCATGTATTCAACTGTCAAGTTGCGATATATCGGCACTTCTTTAAGATCGACAGAGAGAAATTCGATGCGAGCGTATTGCATCTACAATGAGACTAAAACTGAGCTCTGATTGGCTGATAGCATGTAACGAACGAAGTGTCTAGTGGCTGAAGGAAGGTATCTTCTCAACTCTACGTTTATCTTTGGAATGCTTGCCGGTCGGCAGTCGGTGGATGTTTATTACTTGTAGATGGAAAAATGAGCGGTGAAAAAAGAAAAGGCGATTTTCCGAATCGAAAATTTGTTGATTCGTGGACGGATAGGTACTGTTTTATTAATCATAATGGTTGGATTATTTGTCTTTTGTGCAATTCTACTATAGCTGTAGCCAAGGAATATAATGTGAAGCGACATTATGAAACGAAACACATGGCGTTCTCATCTATTCAAGGATATGAACGATCAGTAAAAATTGAACATCTGAAGAAATCTTTGATAAACCAGACCAGTTATTTTCAAAAACAGACATCTGAATTGGATTCCTGCGTTGAGGTAACCCTGAATATTGCCCAGCTGATCGCTAAACGTGGAAAACCGTTTACTGATGGTGATTTTGTGAAAGATTGCTTGTTAATTGCTTCGGAGAAACTTTGTCCCGAAACAACAAATAAATTTAAAAATTTAAGTTTGAATAGAATGACTGTTCAGAGAAGAATTCAACAATTAAGTGAAGACATTGTAGATCAAGTAAAGCTTGCTGCTTCACATTTTGAATATTTTTCACTTGCTGCTGACGAATCTACCGACATTACCTCAACAGCCCAACTCCTTGTTTTCATTCGAGGTATTAACAAGGATTTCTGCATTACAGAAGAACTTCTTGGAATGTACCCTATGAAAGGCCAAACAACTGGCAAAGAACTTCTTCACAGCTTATTAGAATTATGTAATGAAGCTGCTTTGAATATGGAGAAAATTGTTAGCATTACAACAGATGGAGCACGATCAATGACTGGTGGAATTATTGGAATGATAACTCTGCTAAAAGAACATCTGGGAGAACGTGAAATGGAGTTATTTCAATATCACTGCATCATACACCAACAAAATTTGTGTGCCAAAGAATTAGGTCATGAACAGCTAATGAAGCGTGTTTGTGAAGCAATCAACTTTATTCGTAGTAGTGCATTGCGGCACAGAGAATTTAAAGAATTTTTGGCTGAATTTGAGGATATTCCTAGTGATGTTGTGTACTACACAGAAGTAAGGTGGCTCAGTCGTGGAAAAGCACTTAAGCATTTTATGGAATTATTTGATAAAATTATTACGTTTCTCAAGGAGCGTGGAAGGGAAACCAGGCGCTTGGAAGAAGCCAGTTTTCAGTGTGATTTAGCATTTTTAACTGATATTACAAGTTATTTAAATGAACTGAACATCAAACTACAAGGAAAGAACCAATTCATCTTTCAGTTGGTAAACAATGTAAATGCTTTTAAAAGAAAGTTAGTGTTATTTCAACAACAGTTACGGGTAAAAAATTTTGCTCATTTCCCATATTGCAAAAAAATGAAAGAAAAATTTCCAAAGATGAAAATGGATTACGAAGATCAGGTAAAAATTTTAATCAATTCATTCCATGATAGATTTTTAGATTTTGAAAAATGCCATTGGCAAATTGAGTTATTTTCAAATCCATTTACAGTGGATGTCAATTTGGCACCTGAAAATGCTCAATTAGAGCTCATTGACTTACAGAGCTCAGACTTTCATAAAAATGAATTCAAAGAAAAGTCATTGCTTGAATTTTATAGGAATTTGCCTAATGAATTTTCCTATTTAAAACGCAATGCATCTATGTATGCAACTATGTTTGGAAGCACCTACATATGTGAACAATCTTTTTCTATGATGACTGTCAACAAATCAAAGACTAGAAACCGACTAACTGATGAAAACCTTTCAGCCGTTTTACATATTGCTACTGCAACTTTAGAACCAAACATAACAAAAATAGCTTCAAAAATACAATCCCAACCATCACATTAATTGTCTCATCTGTGAAATAATTATGTATGTATATTTGGCTTATTAAAATTAATTTATAAATGTATATATATATTCAGAATTGAGTATGTTTTCATCAAAGTTGTATATTGACTTTTTATATTAGATTAGAAAAAAAATATATGTTTATAAATGCAACGCTACATTGGCCCCAGGTAAGGTACTTTTTCTTTTTTTTGGCCCGCAGGTTGAAAAAGGTTGTGCACCCCTGATATAGACGTACCTACTTTACACTGAAAGTCTTAGTGTTATTTTAACTGCAAAAATCACAAATGAATTTGTCACCATCTTCTGCATCTCTACGGGCTTCGTGTGCCCATCCGTGGCATTTCAAATATTGTATATAACCTTCTCTGGAATTAGAGTTGGAGTAAAGCTCATTCCAAAACATACAGACTTCATTATCTTCTTCATCGTCTGAGGTTCCCTCCACAACCCTTTGATTGCAGTATTTGCAACCAATGTTCTCGAAAATGCAGATTTGAATAATTATCCAATTTGTTAAATTGTTTCACATCACCCAGGATTGGAAGGTAACAACTTGTTCACCTGTTGTCCGTAGTATGAGCTTAAAGGTGACATGAATGACACATCAAGAGGTTGGAGTCGATGTGTTGTGTGTGGAGGGAAGCATAAGAGATTTACATTATTTTCTTTCATATACTAATTAATTTTTCAGCAGAGCTGAAATTACACTGTAAATTAATGAAATACAAAGGATGTGAATGATCACTTTACTAAACAGCGTACAACCATTAGAGTGAAAAAATGTCCAGACCGCGGTTCGATCCCGGATCCCTTGGTATAGCGCACCAAGTGCTTTACCAATTAAGCCATCCAGATGACATCCAGTCTACCATTCTCTCAGTCTTATGTGGCAAGGCTGCAACCATACAGCACAAGATGGAAAGTCAATCATGAAAGGCATGCATTTGTCTCATGCAGGCCAACATTGTTGTGCTCATATATGACTTTCCCTCTTGTGCTGCGTGGTTATAACCTTGCCATATAAGAATGAGAGAATGGTTGACTGGATGTCATCTGGATGGCTTAATTGGTAAAGCACTTAGTGCGCTTTACCAAGGGATCTGGGATCGAACCCCGGTCTGGACATTTTTGCACTCTAATGGCTGTATGCTGTTTAGTAAAGTTATAATTCACATCCTTTGTATTTCATTATGTTCTCTTGCTAAATTGATTAACTCAATGCTTTCAACACGAGTTGAATGCCCAACTTTCCCTTGTTGTTTTCCTTTGGTAATTTCGAGGCATTGTGTCACCTGAAAAGTAATATTATTAGAAATTAAAATGTCTATTCAATATTATTTATCTTTCATACAGGTTGTTTAGAGTTTATTAGGCGTGTTATTATTTATATGTGGCCTGTCTACCTATTTATTAATTCTCGCACTGCTTGTTTCATTTTTATTTGAGACAAAAAAAAAACTTGTTGTAAAATATGTAGCCCATTTATATGGGATTGATATTTTATAAATTATTTATCAATTATGGTAGACTGTTTTATTCTTTTAAAAAAATTTGTAAAATATATTTTAAATTTTAAGTAGGCCTATAACACAGGTTATTACAACACAGATTAGAAAGTTATTTATTAAAATGTAATAAGTATAATATAAAAATAAGTATGCATCTTAATTGGTACCATTATTTTGTTCATTAATAATTGCCCCAAATCATGAAAAAAATGTTGAAAAAGGTATAACAAATGAAATTATACAAAAATCTAATCAAAAAATCCAAATCTGATAATTAATAACCTGCCCTTCCCTTTTAAAATCATGATTTTTTATCTATTATTATCAACCCTCTAGAGAAGAGGATAAAATAATGACAATTTTGGACATAACTGAGGCCAAAATGGAGACAACCAATAAAGCTTTCTAAGAAAAATTTCTTAGTGGCAAAGGAAAAAAAATCGTTAAAAACTCAAAAATCTTAGTACGAATTCCGAATAAACTTTGTTGAAAAGAGGACAGAATTTAGTGTATTGGGATAAGAGATTGGAATCTGATTCCTGTTACTAATATGGTAAAATCGCAGCAAAATGTGAAAAAATGCTAAAAATCGCATAAAAAATCAAATAAAAAACAATCTAATCAAAAATTTCAAAATTGGGCTTTGAGGTGCAAAACTATATACAGTCGAACCTCGTTAAGACGAAGTCGAAGGGCAGCAAAAGTTTTTTCGTCTTAATCAAAATTCGTATTAACCAGTAAAAGAGTAAAAGGCATTTAGGATGATTTAAAAAATAAATCACTAAAACAAAGATATAAAAGAATGTAAATGATATCTGCAGAGAAATATTTTATAGTAATTTTATGATAATCAGTATTTTTGTGCAAAAAGTCTACATTTCTGACATCATCATACAAACACAAAACCTATACTCACACAGATACACACATAACGATAATAGTACTTTATGTACTGTAATATTCTTATAAAAAATAAATGAGTAATTAGAAATAAAATATAAAAATATATTTATCTCTTTAAGTTACATTTTAAAAAAATCTTTTATTGACTTTTATTTCAATTTTTGAATTCTACTTTTCTTTACAAAGGCATCCAGTTTTTCCAAATTGTCCAAAGCACAATTGGAATTTTCTTGTTAAAACAGAAATACCACTGAACAGTTTTTAAAGCCCCTGTCGCTTCATTGAAGGACGTGGAAGGGATTTTGACCTCTGCACCAGCCTCCATTTTATTCAGCTCTTCCTCTTCATTCTCCTTTTCAGTTAAATCAGCCAGAATATCTTCATCTGTTATGGGTTGTGAAGTCATAACATTTTCATCAATTCAAATGTAATCCTCAAATGACAGAGGAGAATTATTCCTCTTTTTTTCAGCTTCTATCACATCGTCCATTTCTGTTTCATCTGTTTGTGCAACATCTTCCTCTGAAAAATCACAATGCCTGAAACTGTTTTTTATAACAGTGAGAGTAACAGAGTTCCATGCATTTCTTAAGAAACACGTAGCTTCTAAGAGATCGATAGAAAATGGTGTCTGTTTGTCAAAGCACTCAATAAGTTTTTTGGTTACTTCATTCCTGTAGTAAGTTTTTAAGCACTGAATAATACCTGGTCGCATGGCTGAAGCTTTGTTGTAGTATTTGGAGGGAAGGAAATGCATTTTATTGATTTTAGCACTTTTACATCTTTGAGGGCTGTACAATTGTCCTACAAAATGCATATATTTCTCTTTTGATTGGTAAGTCTTGACTCTTCTTCTAATAACCATTTTGCAAAAATTTCCTTATTTATCCAAGCATTTTTAGTGAATGTGTTTACTGAACAGGTAGTGTCTTTACACGCTTAAGGCAATGTGGATTTGCACATTTTCCAATAACATAGATAATTTTTCACTATCATCCATATTGCAGGCCACCAATACTGTGACTCTTTCTGTATTACATTTTCTACCAGAACACTTCTTTGCTTTAAAAGTTAATGTAGATGACAGTTGTGCTTTATAAAAAAAATAGTTTCATCTGCATTGTATATATCGCAAGGTACATAATCTCTTTTAATATCTGGCCATTCTATTTTAATATCTGGCCGAGAAAAAAAAATCTACACTGTCCTGATTAACTGCAGACTCTTCACCACATATCTTGGAGACAATACCATCGCGTTCTTTAAACCTTTACAGCCATCCATTTGAGCATGTAAAAGCATAGACACCAAGAGCTTCTGCAAAAAAACTTTTCTTTTTCTTGTAAAACAACACCAGTTAAAATGATATTCTGTTTCCTAGATTCTCTTATGAATCTTAATAAAGCAACTTCAATTTCTTCATTCTTAGCATTTCTAATTTGTTTTCTTTCAGACTCGAACTGATTGATAGCACAAGCTGTTTCAATTTATTCTCGATTCTTAATAACTGTCGAAAGAGTACTAGCAGATATTCCTTATTTTGCTGCAATCTCTGAATTTTTTTAAAATCCCATCACTAACATCATATAAAATCTTCTGCGTAGTTTCCAAACTAAGAGCTTTTTTTCCTGCTCATTTTTACAACTAGAGCTCCAATACAACTAGAATTCAATCAATAAAATAAGCTCTGTATTCACATCAAGTGAACAACCACGTGCTAGCAATAAAATGAATTGCTCACAAAAGAATTTCAACATCAGCAGAGAAAGAATGCAACTCTTTTCTCTTCCCCCACAGTCACCACTGCAACCACCTCTTTTCACCCACCTGAGCTCCAAGAATAAACACATATCCCCCCATAGACATCTAATACAATAGACCATGGACTAGTAATCTTTTCTTGAATCACCGTCACGTGACGGTAGGGAGATAGCTCGCCAAACAGTTTTTTTCCTGCATTGGAATTCCCGCTCCCACCCAGACCTGTATTCATTTCACCTGCGTTTGCATTGATCGTGAAAGTGGCCAAGAAAGGGATTAACGCCAAAAAACGACACCCTTTTGGCGATGAAAGCGGGAGATGTATGTTTCAACTTTCTGCCAGAGGGACATTTACTTCATCTTAAACGGGAAAAGTTTGTCTTCCTGTTCGTATTAAATTATGAAATTATTATTGTTTTCAAAAATAACGTGATGGGAAAACTATTTTCCTTTGTCTTAAGCAAAATTTCATGTTAAGCGTTTTCGTCTTAACAAGGTTCGACTGTACATAGAAGTACCTTCCCACCAAATTTTGTAGCTCTGAGTGCAGCAGTCTCTTCAGAACACAGTCCACAGACACACAAACTTCCTTCTTTATTATTGTTAGAGATATTTATGTAGTTTTTAACTATTGTAATACAGAGAATAATCAAACATTTTCAATTCCTGTTTTTAATTAGAGCAAAATTAAATTAATAATTCTACATCCAAATTTTAGTTCTATAATTAACCTCTTGAGTACATCATCAAAAACAGCGAACAGCTTCCCGCTAGCATGCTTTGCAGGAAAGCCAAGCCAGTTCAGGGCGACACGCAGAAGATATACAAAGCGCAAAGAATAAATTGATGGTCATTCTTGATATTATTATATTTTATTATACTATACAGTATAGGATCTGTTATCCTGAATGCTTGGGACCTAGGGTATTCTGGATAAGGGGTTTTTCCGTAATTCGGAACACTTTATTATAAGAAAGTAATTTCACAACTAGTGATAACGTGAATAATATATGTAAATATATATTTACAGTTCTGTTAATTTAATAACTTATTTACATAGAATAAAAAACATTCTGAATTACAATTCAAATTATAAAAATAGTACATTAGTAATAAAGAATTAGTTTTGGGATGTGGGAGCAGAATCCTTAGATGTGGATTTTTGGAATATTTCTATTGAAATAGGTTACTTATAGCATGTATCTTCACTGTAAAAAAATTTCCTGAAAAAAAAAAGAAAAAAAACAGAAATTGTACTGGCAATCGAGACGCCAGTACTATTTCCGTATTTTAACAGAAAAAAATTACTTCGCGAGGACAACCTTATAAGAGATACATACATTTCTGCTCATTTTTTTCATTCCTGTGTGAGGTACAGTAATTAACCAACCCTTGCCATGAGCAGAATCGAACCCGTAATCTCTCGTATACTAACCTGACGACTTAGACCAATGCACCATAAGTGGTCACACCTCCTTCTCAAATGTTGTTAGTTATTTTATGATGCAAAAACTTGTGGTTTCATCTGTGGATGGATTTTTTCAGTTCCAATGTTTTTAACATTTTCTTTTCATAATTTTCAATATTTTGCTGTCTTTTTTTTGCAACAGTACCAACATTTTCTTTTTTCGAACATATACTTTTTTTTAATTAGTTACCTGATTATCTATTTATCAATTCCAATAAAAACAACAATTATCTTAATCAGACAAATTTATTACATGCTATTAAAATAATTTTTTAATGTCTTATTTTAAAAAAATGTATGTAAATGAACAATTTTATAATAAATTAAATTATTATATTTCAGCTATGCTGAGAGCTTTTGCATACAGTTCTGTTAAACTAAATAGTTAAAAAAAAAAGATTTTTAGAGACAAATTTGAAATTAATGACCTTGGGATAGGTAGGTTTAAATCTAGACTTATTGATTTAATTTAAATTAAATTAGTTTAATTTATAAAAATATAAGCTAACGAAATAAATTAAATACGTTATAAAGTTAAAAACTTTATTTTTATAAAAGTAAAGAAAAAATATTAAAAATTTAAGGAAAAAATTATAAACTTTGTAAAATTATCTATACTAATAAAAGAAAGTTTCGCTCTGTGTGTGTGTCTGTTGGCGATGGCTAGGAAAATTTAGCCCACCTAGAAGGCTGGAAATTTACATTTAGGTAGTCCAAACCCTCTCCTGGTGCAACATTGCGTCAGAATTTTAATATTTTAATTACTTTCTGAAATATTAATTAAAATGCACAAAGAACTCATTAAAAATACGCTTTTTTTCATTGGTTGGTTGGTTGTGTAGAATATCTTCTCAGAACATATTAAATAAATCAAAGTAACGATGCATAGATAAGGACTTATAACGAAATAGTGCCAACATTGATTGCAGTTACCTGCATATAGCCAAGCTAATACAGCGCCATCTACACACAGCAAATTACATAAACGCCACCTGTTTAAGACATTTACAGGCACGTTTTTCTTCATTATAATTATCTGGGTTTAAGGTTTTTTTAAAACAGGACATATATTATTATGATAGAGACTACTATTACAGAAAACTTTATTTAACAGATTATTTGTTATATATTTGCGGGAATGGCGAGGGGTAGGGGTCTAATTACATTTAACAATTTTAACCCGCAGCGTTTAGTTGTTGTTTTATATACAGAATACCGCTATTTTAAATCTCAGTTCCTCAGTAATATCTCAGTAATAATGTTCCGAACTTCTCCATTTAGTTCCATTTTTACTAAATTATCGTCAAACTCAGCATTCATTGCTTCAAGGTGTATTTCTAAAAAGCGATTACCAGTATTTCCGAATAATAGCCTAAGACAAATTTCAAAATAAGTTCCTAGCTTAACCAAATGAATCAATCTTTAAAGATGTATAGTGATCCTCCTAATTAGTTATTTGCTGAAGGTCACTTGAGCATTCGCCACCCCCCCCCTCCGGGACTCTCCTTCAAAGTTTTCTCTAACTATTTCCCGTTTCCATATTTCAGCAACTATCTTTCCGATTTCAATACAAGTGATTCCAAACATTATAATTAACTTAATAGTTTCCCTTTATAACATTAAACTAAATTTATGAGTAGCGGTTACCACTATTTCTGAATAATAGTTTAAGCCAAATTTCTAATTAAGTTCCTAGCTTAACCAAATGAACGAATTTTTAAAGATACATAGCGGTTGTCCTAATTAGTTATTTGCTGAACGGAACATGAACATCCCCTTCACCTGGCACCTCACTCATGATTATTTTCTCTAACTGTGCCTTATTTCAACAACTCGGCTTATAATGTTCCCATCTTCTCGAAACCAGCTCGATTTTGTCGCACGCCTACTATACAGTACCGTAGGTAACGTTAACCTGTCTCAGAGGTTCTTTCCAAAAGAGGTTGCTCCCCTGGCGGTGGAAGGGGGAAATAAAAGATTTTCCGGAGCGTGCCCGGTATACGGTGTCGAAGCCATCGGAAACCTTGGCCAGAGTTTCGTTTTTTAAAAGATTTCAGTTTATTACACGGGCTTGGGCAACGCCGGGCGGATCAACTAGTAATTTATAAAATAATAAATTTTAGCGTAATTCATAAATTTGTAAGTCAAATCAGTTTAGTTTAATACCAATTTGCATAGCTATAATTTGAAAAGACATGTTATGAAACTTTTAAATAACACAATATTGCCTCACGTTAAAAAAGTTAAAATAAATTTTTAAAAAATTAGTGGGAAAAAAATCATAATTTTGAAGTACTATCAAGGAAAAAAAAAAGTAGATTTATATTATATTTCAATATCACTTATGTTGGAGAATTCAGAATCATTTGATTCATATTCGTCTTCATTTGGAATAAATTCCAACACACTACTGTCATTCTCATCCATATTTTATTCAAGATTTCAATAAAATGCCCAATGAAAACTTGTATGTGGTCTAAACTATATTTATCAGCTAAAAATTAGCCCCTCATGAAAACACGCATATGGTCTTAACAGTAACATAGCAGCTAAAAATAATCTCAAAAGATCAGTTTCATAGCCCCTCCTGTTTGGATTGAACAATTCCTGTATGCAATTGATTCAAAGTGTCCACGTGATCTTATGACAGGAAAAGTAATACCTCTCCTACAAGATACAAGAAAACTTGGTTGTCCTTACAACACTATGATTCTGTTATGTGTGTAGTGAAACACAAAACAATATGTTGCCGTCGTTATGCAGGTACTTTCAACCATTTATGCATTATATGTGGGAGCAGTCAAGGAGTTAATAGAAATACATTTAATTTTCATTTCTAAAAAGATTTTTATTATTATGTTTTAAGTCAAAATAATAATGATGATACCTAATATAATATTCATTTTTGTCAATGTAACTTGTATGGAGATCAGTAAAATAATTCACAGATGTAAATAATTTTGCTTAAAGTAGTAATAACCCAACACAATGCTAGTCATTTAAAATACTAATAAATACTGTCTATTGTTATTATTATATTTTAAATAAAAATAATGGAGAACATTTTAGCCAAATGTTTTATTTTAGTTGTATCAATGTAGCTTATATAAAAATCACTAATATAACATATGTAAAGATTTCCTACTTAGTGTTATAAAATTTTTATGGTAGCGAAACACAAACGTTGAATATTTAATCCAGAGAAATATATTTATTTCTTTTGATTATTTACACTGAAATCTTTTTGTTTTACAGAAAATATATAGTTGATTCGTTGTCTATTTCATTAACTAATTGCCAAATATCGCTCCAGGAATGCAAGTCCCAGTTCCGAAGAAAAGTTCGATTATTTAGTGGTGACAGGGTGTCCCACCAGTTGCAAACACGCTGACGGTGAACTACAACTATTTCAGAATCGAGACCTGATGTCTCTGGTCTTTTCTTCCTTTTTGCTGGTGTTCAGCAATGTTCAAACCTCCGGACGTGGTGTCCGGCCGATAAAATCCTATCTCTTTTCCAGGAGATGATTCTCCACCTTTGGCAGGTCTGATAATCTCCGACCTCCTCTCTTGATTCCCAACTTTCAACTCCCTTCCCCAGAGTCCTCTTTTCTCGCTGCTCGCTGAAGGCGAGGGGGGTGGGGGGTTATTGGCCGTTTACCGGTTTCTCAAAGCCCAATAAAGTCCGTTCACCCTCTCTGATTGGGAAATCAGCATTCATACCTGGCGCCTTGTTGCCAATTTCTGTCTTCTCATAAAATCAGGGAAATACCCTTGTTTCTTTGTCTCTGAAGAAAAATCATATCGATCAACTTTCCGCCGTCCGAATTCTTTAAGTCATCTTGTCTTTGAGTACCCTAGACACCGCGTCGCGACTTGGTCGTGGGAAAAAACCTTTCCCAGGGGTGAGAAAATAGTCTTGGATGGAAAGCTTCATTCAATATCCCCACATAATTTAATGAAGTCTTTACACATAACTTATTGTTATGAATATTATCATTGAAACAATAGTTCAATTTCGAAAATTTGTCTATTTTCAATGTACTCAATTACAAAGTATTAGCACTGTATTTAATAATAATTGCTTTAAACATTTAAATGCTGATATTTATATCTGTAAATTGTGTTATATTAATGTTGTATATATGTAAGAGTGATTTTAATGTTAGCCACTTTCATACAACTGAAATAAAATATTCAGCTAAATTGTTCTCAATTAGTTTTATTTCAGACAATAATAATAATACATTGTATTTGTGTTATTATTTTAAGTGTCTAACATGTTGGATTACTAACTATTACTTCAAAATTTTAAAGAAAACATTTACATCTATAAATTATTTAACTGATCGCTGTACACTTTCATTGATAAAAGTAAATATTAAATTAAGCATCATCATCATTTTTGCTTAAAGTATAATAAAAAAAAAAGATTTTTAAATAATAACAATAATAAACACATTTCTATAACTGATAGAACTTAAATATTGATATATATATTTATTTATATTAATTTAAAGTCACTATAGTTAAAAGCAAACATATTTAATTATCCTTTGCATGAATAAAAATATCTCTCTTCCCTCTTTTGTTTACAAAATTTATTGCTAGATTAAAAATACACACATTTCATTTCTTAAAAAAATTATCCCAGTTAACTGACTTTGTTGTGCCTTTAATGCCAGTAAACATGTTTTCAAACGAGAGAATTGGAGGAAAAATTGATATTTGTTTAGTGTTTTCTTTCTTTCATTACCGATACTAATGGCATGTGCCATCATTTGATTTTGAAAACAACTTTGTTTTGTTCAAACTGCGAAGAAAATTTCTACTAAACACTAAAATCAAACCAAAAACCTTAGAGAATATTAAAAATGAATAAAAGGCAATATTTTATGGCTGCTTGAAATTTTAAATGCAAAAATATAACTTTTACATTTTTTTTAACCCATAAGGGAAACATATTTCATAATTATAAAAACTAATATAAATCAAACAATATATATATATATGAATGGTGTAGATGCAAAATTCACACTCTCCACTTAACCTAGTTTTTAGAAACATGCAAAAAAACTGATTATTATGAATAAACATGATATATTGGCACAATTTTTTCGTGATATATTTGTTGGCAACAAATATATCACAAAAAAATTGTGCCTATATATCATGTTTATTCATAATAATCGTTTTTTTTGCATTTTTGTAAAAGTTAGGTTAATTGGAGAGTGTGAATTTTATATCTACACCCTTCATATATATATCTTGAATCCACATTCACCTTAAATTAAAATTCATAACAATACAAAATACATAACTTAAAGCCATTTAGTTTTGATGTAAAATATATTTAAAACCAAGCACCTTCAAATTCAGTTGCATTCGTCAACAGAGTTAGAACAAGAAAACACACAATCAAAGAAAACTGTTACATTATAACATGAAAATTTGTTGGGTGGTGGGTGGAAAAATTACTTAACTATCGGAGTAAGTTGATCCATATCTTTGGAATACCATAGGACAAGGCATCATTACAAATGCTATCACTCCTGGACAAAATTTCTAAGGACTCTCTAATAGAGATATTGTGAAATCAAAACATTTTCTTAATAATTCAGGCTTTTTCAAAATGTATATTAACATCACTTCTTTGGGTTAAACTTGAAACAGTGGTGTGAGGATTGTCCAATGTAATATCATCAGAAATATGTTCTTTCAGATGCGTTTTAAATTTCCTTGAGGTCATACCAGTATAATCTGATTTTGTATTTTCATCATGTTTTGTAGTTACCAGGATAATATAAAACCCTGCATTTTCGTTCATGGGGATGGGGTCAATATTGCTATGTAGTAGCTGGTGGATTAGCAATTTACTTTACATTTTTCTAGACAATGTTCCAATGTTTCAAATAAACCCGGGATGTATTAGAGTTTGTGGAGTCTAAATTCCTCCTGATTAAACTTACTGCTATTACTATTGCTGCTATGTTTTATTTGATATATAAGCATATTAATAAATTTTCTAGAAAACCATTATCTTCTGTAATATCTGTAATAATGTCTAATTCATATTCTAAATGCTTTTCCATACATACCGTAACAGCTCTCCTAATATAAAACCTATATGCTCCAACCTTAAAATTTGATATGGGTGAACTCTCAAATGAAATTGTCTTGTTAGATTGCATGTTCTTTCTATAAACAACTCTGTCAATTGTCAATTCGTCCAAATTCTTCAGTGAATCCACATCCAAGAATGGAATAGGGACAAATGGAACAGGATAATTGATTGCCATTCTTGGATGTGGAGATTTTTTTATTCTTGACGAAATTTAATTTTTTCTGTAATCATTCATAAAATTTTCAATTTTTTTTCAACTTCCGATTGACAAAAATTGTGATTTTATTCCACAATTTTCATGGAAATAATCGAAAGATTAGAAAGCAGAAAGCAGAAAAATTCAAAAATAATCAAAATTTGCAATTTTTTCTGCAATTGTCATGAAATTCTTTTTTTTTTTTTTTTTTTTTTTTTTTTTTTTTTTTTTCCCTGGCTGAATGACAGAATTTATGATTTCATCTGCGACTGATTGATGAAATTCGTGGTCATCTATCGCAAGCAATTGATGAAATTCATGATCTTTTTTTTCACTTGTTAGACAAAATTCTGAATTTTTTTTGTCTGGACCAATTGACAAAGATTAAAATTTTCTTCTGGAAGCAATTGATGAAATTTGTGAATTTTGTCCCATGATCGTTTGATGAAATTTGCGATTTGTTTCTGCGATCATTCGATGAAATTTATGATTTCTTTAAACAATCGTTTTAAATTTGCATTTTTTTCCCGGTCGTTTTTTTAAATTCACAATGTTTTTCTATAATTGTTTGACAAAATTCCTTTTTTTTTGCAGGGGGTGTGGGGGGTGGGGATGTCTACCGTGTCTGCCACTGAAGTAATATATTATTTTAGTGGTTAATACATTGAAACTGTGAACTGAAGAAATTAGGAATCCGTAAAATTTTTGAAAAATTTACATATTCAGAAAGTTTTTGAGTGATATTTTTTTGGGGGGATTTTGGGTCCTATACTGTATAATCTCTTCTAGATCAAGGGGGGTAAATATTTCCCTTTCCCCCATCAAACATACCTGCCTCCCCTTCAGTGTCAAAATTTAATAATTGTCATTGGGGAAAATATCTTGACTTTGATGTAGACGTGGATGACCTGTATCATGTTGGGTAATATGATTTTCCCTGCACACGACTCAACCCAGAATTGAGTACAGGTCAGTTTTTAAAAAATGACCTGCAATTAGTTTATAAAAAAACAGACTAGAAGATCAGGTTGCCACATATTTTTTATTTTCAAATTGTTTTGGATATAAGTGTTTCGGTTTCAAGTTGAATTTTGTTTCTTACGTGTTGATTTGGTTTAACCTAGTTTTTCAAAATATATCCAGAATATTGTTTAAAATTAAAGTTCTGCATCAGATTAAGGAACCTGATTTTACCTGAACCTGACCTGACACATGGTTTGGTATGGAGCTAACTTTTTTTGTTGGGTTGAATGTTTATTTTTCTAAGTAAAAGATAGAACTGATACTAGAAATATGTTTGTAGACTGTATTTCATAATTGTATTGGATTATAGACCTTTTTTGTTTTAAGTCAGGGTTGATTTGAAGTATTTCTGGTTCAGGTCAACAGAATTTTTTTGTTGGTTCAGGGGGTTACCCACTTTACCTGATGCAGGACTCTAGTTTCTATGTGTTAGTATTTTTTTAGTGGACAGGATAGTCTGCAGTGGTTGGACTCATAATTTAAGATCTTTTCCATACTTAGTCATTGTGTTCAATGCTGTGTAGATGCCATATATGTGCATGCAAAATCTGTAATATTGAATGACCTCTTAGTGAGGTTGCTGAGATTACGAAGCAGAGATTTTCTATAATATACAATGTAGTTATAATTAAAGTTCCACTTTGAAATGGTCATAAAAGGAAAACTACTGCACCAAATGTTATCAAACTTGGTAATAGTTTAAAGGAGGTCATGTGAATTTATTTCCCGCCAAAAAAAAAAAAAAAGAAGTTCAAATACTCATCATCAGGAGGGGGAGGGGGGGGGGGAATGGCAGGACTGCCATTTGCTACTAAAATGCTACTTTTTGCTACTATTTTCAGCTTCAGGAGACTAAGGCAAATTTTTTAACTGAAAAAGGCGTGAAAAGCAACTATTTCGGACAAATAGACAACTATTTTATGAAAAAGGAGACTTTTTTTTAATTTTATTGTAGCTTTTTCAAATACCTGTTGCAGGAAATAAGAAAAAAAGAAAAGGAAAAAAAAACCCATTCCAATACATTTTTTCCTGTTTGGTGGTGGTATTCAATACCACCACCAAACAGGGAGAGGTGAACAAAACTAAGAGTCAATTTCACTCATTTTCCTCTTAACCATTTTGTTTCCTTATGGAAAAACATGAGCATAAGGAATAATTTCTGATATTGTGTCTGTGTGCAGTACATAATCTGAGAAAATGTACTTTTTAACAACTGTAATTGTGTATTGTAACAACAAAGGTAACTTATAAAACTTTAAAGCCCAATTTTCTGATTTATTAGTTTTGTTATGTATTTGCTTTTTTTATCATGTTACTTAATGACTGACTGCCTGACCAAGAAATTTATAGAAACTAAAGACTAGAAATTTTATAAAATATTAGGTGTTGGCAAAAGTCTAAGGAGGCATTTAAAAGAAAAATCAGTTTCCGGGAGGAATGGGGTGGAACAGATTTCATCTTGGAATCTATAAAGACGAAAAATTTTTACAGAATGGCTAATATCAGCATATAGATGAAATACAGGAGGAAAGTTTTGAAATGCACACCCTTCCCATTTCTTTTCCTCATGCAAGGTGGGTGCAAGGACCAAATGCTCCAAAAACATGGCACATTTTTTTTTGTTTATTTTGGACATGATAAGCACATTACCCAAGAAGTCAGCACATAAAATGTTCTTTAAAAATAGTTTGTTGAAATCACAAAGACTGTTTTTTCTAAATGTTATAATTAATTGGCTTGTCACCAGATCGGGAAATCTATCATTGCTAAACATAGCACATTTTGAAATTTTATGGGCTTGAAAGCAAAGGATAAGGTGAAATTTTTACCAATTTAGCAACCCCAACATCTCCTACCTCTCTTTCATTTAACATGCTTAAAGGTAGGGATGCACCAAATAGTGATTTTGGCTGAATACTGAATACCGAATAATTGACCCACAGGTAAACCGGATACCGAATATTCGGCTAGCCGAATAGTAACAGTGAAGCCGAATACCGAATATTCGGTCAACTGAATAATAACTATTCGGCTGAATACTGAATATTTGTCTGGCCGTATATTTTTATATTTCAGAATTTAAAAGTATTAAAAGTTAAATTATAAAACAATTTTATATAATATTTAACATAGATACTACCATTTTATGAACCAGACCTTTTTACTAGAAACATTTACACAAACAAAAGTCTGTGCTTTGAGTTATAACTTAAAAAGAGGATTGTCTTAAAAGTTTTTTTAATTGATAAAACTTTAAACTTCGTGGTTTCTTCTGTGAATTAAAATAAATTTATAAAAAAATTTTATATTCCTAAACAAATACTTTCAAATTTATAAAAAATTTTTATATTCCAAAACAAATACTTTCAAATTTATAAATTTTTTTTATATTCCTAAACAAATACTTTCAAATTAAAAAAAAAATTGAATGAATTATAAGAAACATTTTACAGTAATATAGTTTATTTGTCAGGAAAGAACTAAAGTAAAACAATACAATATATTAAAATGGTGGCAAATCAGCAAGAATAATTTTCCTGCTCCTTTTGATTTGGCAAGGAAGTTTTTTAATGAGCCAGAGAGCAGGTGTCTTGAATGGGCGATCATATTCAGAGGTTGCAAACATACAGGGTGTTCATAAATTTTGGAACAAACTTTCTGCATAGATAATGTGGTCAAGGCAAACATTTTTTGATCAAGAAACATTATCTCAATCCACTTATTCCATCAAAAATAAATACATTCAATCAAAAACACAGAGTGTGTCACCGTAAGCTGAAACTAAATTTTCGTTCTGTCAGCTGCACTCTGAATAAAGGAATATCTAGCTCAGTGTTGTTTAGATATGAATGTCAGCAATTTCCAGTACTTCTCATAATTCACAGAAATCAAAGTAACTATGTTGAAAATTTAGTTTATGATATCTTCAATATTATTAAAGTAACAAACAAAAATTCAAATTTGTTCTGGAGTGAGATGCACTTTATTTTTGATTGAATAAGTGTGTTGCTATCCTGGTTTCCTGGACAAAAATTGTCTGTCTTCATGTCTATTATCACCTGTGAAAATTTTTTTCTATTTTATTTAGAAACATGGTGTTTGCAAAAAAACAAGAAACAGATTATTTACTAGACGATATTCAGGAACTTTCATTTATTTGTACATCATTAATTCCTATGAAGGTCATCATTGATGGTTAAGTTTTTAAGTGACTCTTTTCAAACAGGGAATAAATAATGTAAAAGCATTCTCTTTAATTTAAATATGATTCTACTTTTAATTATTTTGAATATCTTTATTAATTGACAGTTAAAAGTAGAAATTGTGGGTTTTTAAAAATATTTTAAAAAAGGGTTTTTTTAAGTATTTGGTTTGGCCAAATATTTCGATATTCAGTAGGCCAAATAGTTTGATATTCAGCAAAGCGGAGTATTTGGCAGACCGAATAGTTTGATATTTGGCCTAACTGAATATTCGGTAATATGGCCGAATACCGAATATTCGGTGCATCCCTACTTAAAGGGCTAAATAGCAAATTGAGCCCAAGCTGCAAAATTCTGTGTGTGTTATGATTAAAAAAAAATGTGGTTTTCAATTACTTTAACACTTTTATACTACATATACTCTAGATGGTGAGCAACTGAGAAAAACAGAAAAAGGCAGGAAATTTCATATTTGTGGAAAAGGCAGGGAATTTCATATTTGTGTAAAAAGGCAAGGAATTTGATTATTGGTCAGGAAAAATTTTAAAAGTGGTAAAAAAAAATGTTGTATCTGGAAAATTATACAGATTTTGGATTGTTTCGGAAAATATCTGCTTATAACTTCATCAAAATTCTATTTTTGTTTACTGTCTCTAATAATAATAAATAAATAACAAATAATCATGTAAATTACTCTCGCACATCTACCCAAAATTTACTCCTCTTCTCTTTTGTCCCCCTCAACATACAAGGAAGTTTAATATCTTTATAAATACATACATATATATAAAAGTCATCTACATTATTTATTGCTCTCTAATAAATAAATACTCATATAAATTATTATCCCTTCTTTCAAAATTTCTGCTTTCCTTATATCCTTTGATCCCCCAGCATACATAGTTTTAAATCATTAAAGTTCTATTTTTCAAAAGAAAAAAAATCTTCTCTATTTGTTGTTCACAAATAATAAATAAATCATCTAAATAACCTCCTCCCTTCAAAAATTTCTGCTTCTCTCCTTTGCCTTTCATTTCCCCTCTCACTCTACAAGCTCTGTTTCAAATCATTTAAATCTCCTAATTTTTTTAAACAAAAGAAAAGAAAAATTTGCCCAACTTACATTTCACTACCTTTAATAACAATAAATAAATACTGATCATCTAAATTCCCTCCTTTCCCCTCATTCAAAATTTACTCTTATCTTTCTCCCTCCCCCCAGCATACAAGAAATTTAAAATCTGTATTTTTATACTTAAAAAAAACTTCTGTCCTACTCGTTTCTCTTTAGTACAATCAATAAATAATAAGGCATATAAATGAACCCTTCCTACCAAAATTTTTTCTTCTTTCTTTTGCCCAAATTCTCCAGCATGTGGATTTTCAAATCTTTTAAAACTTCATTTTAAGAAAAATAACTCTGCCATATTTGCTGTAAACTAATAACAATAATTTTTCTTTTAAATCATCCACCTCTCCATCTCAAATTTACATTTGTCTCCCTTCCCCCTGTAGTGTACAAAGAGGTTTAAAATATAAGTCTCACCTAATTGTGTTGGAATATGGGATTAAAATATTTAAAACTCTTTATTTAAATATATATATATATATCTGTCATATTTGGAGCTTTCTAGTAACAATAATCTGGTTCAATTTCTGTTTCTCCCACCTCTGCAATTTCAAACTCTTTAAAATTTGAATTTAAAAAAATCTGTATTTAATACTTTATAGTAATGATAAAAATGACCTAAATTCCTCCTCCCCCCCCCCCCCCACTTCTGAAAATTTTCATTTGTAAATAATTTTTCTGATTGATTTCCAAAATGTGTGGTGTATCACCCTAAATCAGGTCACCAACTATGTTGTAGTATTCTACAAAAAATGTCATTTCGAAAGTAAGCAAAAATACAAAGGAAGTAAAAACTTCCCTTATGCTGCAGTTTCAAAATATTTAAAATCCCTTAAATCTGTAGTTTAGGAAAAGTTCCAAGAAAGATGTCTTGAAGTTGATCACAGAAGCAAAAACGAAATGCTGGAAATATCAGTATTACATCTGTAACTAACAAGAGTTATATCATGTATTGATCCAAAAGTTTCAGAAAACTAAACTCAAATGTCATGAAAACTTGAATGGAGTTACTTTTAACAATTTTGTTACATAACAATTAGATAATATGTAAAAACAGTACTGAACGTTTGCAGATTGTATATATAAAATGTTGTATAGTATTGTTCTAATCAAAAATCTTAATCATTTTTAAGGAAAGGTCAGGGAAAAGGCAGAAATTTTTTTAAAGGGAAATCATTATCTACCCTGATTTTAACTCTGTGACCATTTTGGATAATACTTTATATACAACTATTTTGCTACTAAATCAGCCATTATGCGACTATTTTTGCTACTATTTTTAGCTTTGAAGGCTACTAAAGCAACTATTTTGAATAATTTTTGGAATGGCAGCCCTGAAATGGTGCTGTATGCAATATTGTTAAACAAAATAAGGATCAGAATCTAACTTAACCTTTTGTTACACGGGTTTAACATTTTTTTTACCCTTTAGAAATATTGACTTAAACAAAATTACCATTTAAAGGCGTTAAAGGTGACAAAAGTCAAGTGTGCCATCCATGTAATAAAATCCGTCCGTGTTCTTAAAAGTTTAAACCACAAATTAGCAATAACAAAATTTGAGATCGCAAATCACTCGCAAATGTGTGCACATTCCAGAAATTGTTTTCTTAAAAATCGCTAATTTGTGATTTTTGGAGCCTGAATTTGGTCTTAAGACACGAAGATATCGGTTTAAAAGGTTTTTAATCGTTTCTAAAACAAAACTGTTTGTGGGGTTATACAAAACTGCAATGGATTGTAATTGGCTTACGGCAGGAAAAAGAAAATTAGATTGATTGATGCAAATGCGCTTTACACATCATATGATTTGTCAGATAAAAGTGAGCCTGTTTGTCAGAGTTCTCATTGTTACGAATCAACAATGTCTGTAACCATGCAAGACCATGCTTTTCTCATTAAATGTTATTATGAATGCGATAGCAATGAATGGCATGCTTTGCAAAGATATCGTTCAGTAAGAGGAAGATGCCGAGGGCCGATGTCTCTGCAGGCTTTGAGGAAAATGATTGCAAAGTCTGAAGCCACGGGTTTGTTATCTGTTGCACTTGGGAGGGGAAGGAAACCTGCTTCTGTGGAAACTGAGGACATTATTGCATTAGCACTGGAGGAAGCAACAATAGAAAGTAGACGTGGTATGTGCAGTCACATGTCAAATGGACATACCATAGAGTACGGTGTACAAAATTGTTCTTAAAGTGCTGTAGTTCTACCCATATAAAATCAAACATGTTCAAGAACTTCAATGTAATGATCCTGCTGCAAGAGAATCTTTCACTTTGGAATTCCTTGCATGGATGAAAGTGGACGAACATTACCCATGGAACATTTTGTGGACAGATGAGGCCCATTTTTACCTAAATGGCGATGTCAACACCCATAAGTCAAGGCACACATTGAGACACAGCCATTATTAGCAGAAATTTGGCTTAGGAGTGGACAGAGCATTAATTGAATAGGAATAATTATATTTAATCAATCCCACCCGCAACAAAAAAATTAGCAAAAACAGAAGAGTGTGTGCTTTGTGTACTTATGGATATACACATGCGTTTAATTGATTAGTATTTGCTCGCTTAAAATTTACAGCGTAAAAAACAGCCACCAACCAACCAACCTTCAGATAAATTTGAATTTGGTGTGCTACTATTTCTCATTTTCAAAGGTTGGCAAGTCTGAACCTAACTTGTTTGCAGGCGGAGCCGGCAGGGGTTTTTTCCTTTTTGTTTTTATTATTATTATTATTATTATTTTGCTATAAGGGTTGGTCCTATAAAAAACTTGTCAGTATAGAAGTTTTAGATAATATTAAGAGGATATATAATAAATTTAAGCGGATTTGATATCTTGAGAATTGACGAAGTTATGAATTTTTTTTCTTCTAAAACCTCCCCTTGAGGCCATTTTTAATGATATCAAAAATCTGTCATACATACATTTTCAGCCCTTTTGCTAGAAGTAATAATAACTTTAAACGGATTCGATACGTATCATAATTAAGAAATTATGGGTTTTTTCTGTTTTCACAAAAAGCCCTCTACCCATTTCCCCCTTCCTTGGTTTGATTTTGCCCATTAACGAACTTGACCAAGATTTTATGCCCCTTGATTTTATGTATCAGTTTGGAAGAGATTTGTGCAGAATTATTGTGTCCATAAAAAAAGTGGCATAGATAGATAGATAGATAAAGTTTTGAACTGGGGGTGGTTTTGGGTTCTGAGAGTTCTGATCAGCGTAGATCTGCAAAAATTCCAACTTAGGGGAGAATGTAATAGGTAGTATTTCTTACGAAATCTACCTAATTAGTTACCTAAAAAAAACTGCAAGTTTTTCGCGAGTATCAATGGGTGTTTGTGCATTGTATCCCTTAGAAAAAATTTAATTTTTGATTAGAGTTGTTGGCGATTTAAATGGTAATAATTTTTTAATCTGGCATCGCTGTGTTTTTTAGTTGCTGTAAATTGCCCGAAACTTTTTCGATCTTCCATGTAATTACTCTCTTAAATGATTTATTTTTTTATCCAAGATATACTAATAAGCACGCATCCCTTTCAGAATCAGAATCGAATTCTGAATTTAAATCTATGTACTGAGCCATGACAAAAAATATCCAAAAATAACCAATTGTTTTTTATTTTGTGAAAAACGAGCCGTTTCACACGCGTGGCGGCGTGGCAAATGTCAGCAATGTAAACAGACGTGACAGAAAACTGAGTGGTAATATGCGCACACCCTGCCGCATGCAGTTTTTGTTAGGAAAATCACATGCCTCCATTATGCTTGTTAGTCTTATTGACTCAAGCAACTCATTAATTTAAATACTTATTATAAAGTATTTCATAATACTATCAGTCATTAACATTCATGCACTCTTAACACTCATCATATTTGACAATAAACATTAAAGTACCATCTTTATTAAATACAAAACACATCACATAAATATATCTTACTTTTATAAATATATCGTTTTTACTCACCTTTTGCACTTTAATATTTCAATGTTTTTAGCCATCCTTTATGAATAAATGCGTTTTAGTGAATCCAGTCTTAGAAACGTAAATACAGAAACACAGACATATTTTCTCACTTTACAAGGAACAGCGACACACAGCATACATCGTAAGTTCATCTGAATAGTGCCTTGGCTACTCACCAGATGGCGGCACACGTTCGATCCGATTGGAAGATCGGACATCGAATCAACAACGACACGTGTATGCTAATTACGGTAGATTGTTCTGGAAGTGGGTGTTTCCGGAAATTAATCGTTTTCTTTGCTAGTATATATAGGTGTTAGATCTTTGTACAAGCGTCTTGTGTTTTGGATTCTATCGTGAGTCAAGACAACGACGATATTGTTAAGTTATGTCGTTGTGGCTATACGTCTAAGTTGTTCTAGGATTATTAAATAGTAGATGGCGTTTTTCTATAATCAATAGTTACTTAATATGTGCAGCTTGGGGCAACGTACTGAAATATAATGTGTTATGTCTGGTAAATTTACAAGTGATATTGTTCAAATGCCTATCTGTTATACTGCTACTTTATACTTAAAGATGATATGTTATCTGGAACTGATTGGACTGTGTTTATTACGATGCTATTTATCAAGTCTTGTAAGTATTCTTCCTGTGCTATAATAAACTATTAGTGCCTGAATAAGTGTCGTCTTCAATTAAAGAACTTTATCATTATACATATTCATTGCTCTAACTTAATGAGTCTTTTCCTTAAACCAGCTAAGCTCCTATCTGCGTAATATGCTCTGCTTACTTCAGTCAATAATCATTATATTAAAATTACATGGGTTATGGGCGGATAAAGCTCATAAGAAGGAGTATAATATTTGAAAAAGTTGAAAAAAAAAAATGAAAAATTGAATAATTTACAAAAAGTAAACAAAACGCTCCCTGTAATGAAAATAAGAAAGGGGGGGGCAGTTTGCCTGAGAAAATGTATAAATAAATGAAATAAAGATAATTGAAGACGGAAATATGGAAGAAGTAAATGTTGAAATAACAAAATAAAGCATCTAAGAAGTTCGTTTTTTTTATAAAATTGATTTTTAACTTAGAATTTTTTTTTTTGAATTTAGACTGAAAATTTTAACTTATTATGCAAATGTGAAATTGAGGGATTGAAATTTTTTTTATCTGTTTTTAACTATATACACATCGTTTTTAATTTAAATGTGAGAAGAAAAAAAAAAATGGCCGGAATGGTAATAGAGAAACTAAATTCATCAAATTATAGAAACTTGTGTAATGACATAAAGTATACATTGTTGGATAAAAACCTTTGGCATATTATTGAAAATAAATTAGAGGCTCCTGCTAAAGAAAAACCAACTGCTGAAGATATCGAATTATTTAAAGCTAAATCAAACCAAGCATTATCCATCATATATCTGAATATTGATGTAGAATTTAAAAGGTTGATAGAGAATTGTAAAACTCCTCTAGAGGCATGGAACAAATTGAAATTAAATTACTGTCCCGATTCTCGGTCATACCATATGAAAATATTTTCGGATCTGATGGAATGCAAAATTAAAACTAATGAAACGATAAATCTCTTCGCCGCCAGACTAGCCAGAATTTCGACAGACATTACACAAATTGATGATAGTTTCAACGAGTGTTATATAAATTTTCAATTGCTTCGTTTTCTACCTAGAAAATTTGATAACATAGTTCAGAATATCTTGCGATGGGGAAAGACAGAATTCAAATTCTCTAAGATTGTAGAAGAATTAGTGGCAGAGGAAACACGTCTAAATGTAAGAGATTTGGATTCAAATAAAAGTAATCTCCAAGCAAATCAAATAAAATTTGGTGGAAGGCAACATTTTGGAAAATTTAGAAAAAGAAAATGTTGGAAATGTAACAAAATCGGTCATTTACAAAAAGACTGTTTAAATAGTTTTGATGCTGTCAAACATGAAAGATCAGATTCTTCAAGGACTCACTTCTCTTCTCCAATTTTTAAAAGAAATAGTTCAAGAGGCAGATTTCATCGTGGACACTCATCTTTCCAATCCCGTTCTCCATCTAGCCATAAGAGGTCATCGTCTTATAAAGACTATTCGTCATCTGGTAATGCCCAAGGATCTGCTTATGGAGGAATTTCACCATCTTCTTACAGATGTCAGACTAGAAACCGTCGATTTGAGGAGGAAGGCTTCAACTCTTCTGAGGAGGTCATATCTCGCAACCAACCCAGATATCGACGGGATCATCGAGAGTGGAATGTGTCACCGGGATATTCAAAGAGTCCAGTCAATTATTGTAAGTCCTCAAACATTTTTGTATCTAGTGTTAATATAAATTGTATAGATGTAGAGGCCAATTGGATTTTTGATTCTGGTGCCACACATCATTTCACTAATGATCGATCTGTTTTTATAAATTTTTGTCCTTTAACAGATCAAGAAATGACAGTTGCTGTCAAAGATATCTCATTTCCGATTGAGGGCAGAGGCGATGTTAAATTACTGTTTGGCAAAAGCCATGTTATACTTAAAAACGTAATGTATTCAAGTAAGTTATGTCGTAGCCTCATATCAGGTCCTCAGTTGGATAGGAATGGAGCAACTTTTATTGGTGAACATGGGAAGATGACCGTCTTGAGGTGTGGTAAATTTTTATTTAATGCATATCTTAAAAGGGGGGGTATATCAAGTTTTCCCTAGGATTATTAAATAGTAGATGGCGTTTTTCTATAATCAATAGTTAGTTAATATGTGCAGCTTGGTGCAACGTGGTGAAATATAATGTGTTATGTCTGGTAAATTTACAAGTGATATTGTTCAAATGCCTATCTGTTATACTGCTACTTTATACTTAAAGATGATATGTTATCTGGAACTGATTGGACTGTGTTTATTACGATGCTATTTATCAAGTCTTGTAAGTATTCTTCCTGTGCTATAATAAACTATTAGTGCCTGAATAAGTGTCGTCTTCAATTAAAGAACTTTATCATTATACATATTCATTGCTCTAACTTAATGAGTCTTTTCCTTAAACCAGCTAAGCTCCTATCTGCGTAATATGCTCTGCTTACTTCAGTCAATAATCATTATATTAAAATTACAGTTTTTTCCGAGCAGCGTCACTTCGCCTGCACGTGGCAGCTACGTCTCAATGTGCGCCGTGCCTAACTGTAGGATTTGGTCAAAACAAATCACTCATGTTTTGTACCCATTTCCATTGCATTCTCTGTTATAAATCACCCTAAGGTAATTTATGAATATAGTTTAGCAGAGCATTAGCACAAGTGGTGCATAAATGCTGTAGTTGACCAGGGCTTAAAAATAAATTTTCAAAGGCAAATAAAAAAATAACTATAACTGAAAGTTTCTAATATACTAATGAATGAAAGAATAACAAACAAAAGAATTAAACTTAATCAAGATTTTATTCAAGTCTAGAACCAATTAAAAACAAGTTTAAAAATAATACATCTCCAATGTTCTTGAACCAACATGATGTAACATTAACATTGACTTGGATTATATTTCCATCAGTCAAAACAGAAGGCTTGAATCTTACACTGTATATCAAAAACCCTCAAATTTACATCTCATAGTTCAAATGTGAAAACTGGAGCACCAGACAGAAATATGAAAAGGTTATTTAATAAATTTACTTTAATAAATGAAGCTCAATATCAATTTAACTTGAAAAGAAAACAAAGTTACTTTTAATTAAATGTTTAATAAATTAACTCAAAAGAAACATTTAATTTGCTCTAATGATCTTCTAAATAAATAAACTTCATTATGTAAAAATATATATTAACATTAAATGAATTCCATCAACACAAAATCAAACTATAATTAAACAAATATATTTCCTCACCACCTGATTCAATGCTCTTATCCTCTCAAATATAACTCCCACTTATCAACTAGTCAGTAACGGCTAGCTATACCTGCTCAAACCTGAAACAGTCGTACGCTGAACGGTCGGACAAAACATGCCACTCTAGGGTTAACTATTCATACATTAAGTAATAGTCCCAATGGCAAACGATCTACCGATGTGAAGTACTATTCACAGAAACCTAAATCGAATCACTGAATTTAGTGTCTCAATAGAGGAACGGTAACGAATAATTTTGGCTTCTGAAATTATTGTTGCAAGAAAACAGACATACGGTATCAACATATCTAAAATGGAATCACGTTATGATCTGTTAAAACATCGGCAGTCTTTTGATAAAACGAGAGCCAAAATCCAACAGTCTAAAAACCACAAATCAGGAAAAAGAGAAAACATAACTTACTTCAAATGAAAAGCATTATAACTAATAAAAACCAAAAAGAAACCAATCGATTAGCTGCATTTAATAAAATGAAGAATCGCTTTTATTTATTATGTATTCCTTTAAATATTTCTTTATAAATATGATGAATTTCAAACTTCCTTTAAAAACGAAAGACGTGACATTATGTAAACATCATCTTTAATGCAGATTCAACTTCCCAGACCAAGATCATTCTTTAATCTATTTCAAATCATATCACTATCTAAAAGCATCATTTAACACATTTATATGGCTTCCTTTATTTAAAAACAACACGGACAATCACTAGACAAAACACATTTTAAAAAATCCCTGACGGCTCGGCCTACAGGCACAGGTAGATTTCGAAGACGCAGACCGTGGGACGCCTGTTTGTTGGGAATTGCGGAAGAAATGACCTTTTTGCCATGATGCGGCAGTTGGAACCGCCTACTTCGAAACCTAACTTGTTTGCAGGCGGAGACAGCAGGGATATTTTTTTTTTTTTTTTTAGCTATAAGAGTTGGTCCTATAAAAAACTTGTCAATATAAAAGTTTTAGATAATATTAAGAGGATTTATAATAAATTTAAGCGGATTTGAAATCTTGGGAATTGATGAAGTTATGAATTTTTTCTTCTAAAACTCCCCTTCTCCCCCCCCCCCCCCCCCCTTAAGGCAATTTTTAATTATATCAAAAATCTGTCACACATAAATTTTCGGCCCTTCTCCTACAAGTAATAATAACTTTAAACGGATTCGATGCGTATCATAATTAAGAAATTATGGGTTTTTTTCTGTTTTCACAAAAGCCCCCCCCCCCCCCCCCCCTTGGTTCGATTTTGCCCATTAACGAACTTTACCGAGATTTTATGCCCTTGATTTTATGTATCAGTTTCGAAAAGATGCGGGAGTTGGAACCGCCTGCTTCGAAAAATAACTTGTTTGCAGGCGGAACCGGCAGGGATTTTTTTTTTGCTGTAACGGTTGATCCTATAAAAAACTTGTCAATATAAAAGTTTTAGATAATATTAAGAGGATTTATAATAAATTTAAGCGGATTTGAAATCTTGGGAATTGCCGAAGTTATGAATTTTTTTCTTCTAAAACCCCCCTTCCCCTTAAGGCAAATTTTAATGATATCAAAAATCTGTCATACATAAATTTTCGGCCCTTCTGTTAGAAGTAATAATAACTTCAAACGGATTCGATACGTATCATAATTCAGAAATTATGGGTTTTTTTCTGTTTTCACAAAAAGCCCTCCCCCCCCTCCTTGGTTCGATTTTGCCCATTAACGAACTTGACCGAGATTTTATGTATCAGTTTCGAAAAGATGCGGGATTTGGAACTGCCTACTTCGAAAAATAACTTGTTTGCAGGCGGAGCCGGCAGGGATTTTTTTGTTTTTAATTTTTTTTTGCTATAATAGTTGGTCTTATAAAAAATTTGTCAATATAAAAGTTTTAGATAATAATAAGAGGATTAATAATAAATTTACGCGGATTTGATATCTTGTGAATTGACGAAGCTATGATTTTTTTTCCTCTAAACCCCCCTTTTTCCCCCTTGGGGCCATTTTTAATTATATCAAAAATCTGTCATACATAAATTTTTGGCCCTGTTCCTAGAAGTAATAATAACTTTAAACGGATTCGATACGTATAATAATTAAGAAATTATGGGTTTTTTTCTGTTTTGACAAAAAGCCCCCCCCCCCTCCCCCCCTCCCCCCCCTGGTTCGATTTTGCCCATTAACGAAATTGACCGAGATTTTATGCCCCTTGATTTTATGTATCAGTTTGGAAGAGATTTATGCAGAATTTTTCCAGTTATCATGGTCATAAAAAAGTGACATAGATAGATAGATAGATAAATTAATAAGGACTTTACGTTGCACATATAAATACTCATCAAACACTTGCTTTCAACATAAATTTGATTTAATAGATATGAGTTACTTTAACTACATATATTGAAAACAAACCTCGACGTTTCGGTTAATCTTTATAACCATCATCAGGAGAAAAAACCTTCATAAATATGAACAGCAAACATTAAAGTGTGTTACATGATTGAGTCACAATATTCAATCTGCCAAGACGCTCAAATAACTGAAATTATAACGACATATTCAAAATACGCCTGGTGGTGCCCTCTATGAACCAGCAATGTAACTGGAACTAATGTTCAACGGAAATTAAAGTTCACTTTAAAATGCATTTCCATATAACATATTTTCCTGATATTTGAAATATATTTGAAAATAGTATTATATTACCTATTATCATATTTGTTTTTTGTGTCAAGTTTAAAGTTATTAACAATGTTTTAGATCATATAATTGCATTTTCTGAAATAATGTAAATATCGTAATATTTTGTGTTTTGATTTTGTGCACATTGCAAAGTTTTAACAATCTTTATTTTCTTTTATTTTAGCATTTGACATACAACCTAGGACAGTTTCTTGATATGGAGTGACCCAAATGTGTTGTTAGTATTTCTATTTATAGCCGTTTATAAGCCTATTTATAGCCTTCTATTTATGGTCTTTTAATTTAATTTTACTTTTAATAACTTTTAAAATAAATTGAATTAACATTGATTTTTATCAAAATATGTCGTTTTTGAGTACAGGCGATTATAATGTATCTGTTAATGATAATGATACAGATAGATATAATGATAATGATACAGATGATAATGATAGGACAATGCCTGAATTAATTTCTTCGTTAATTTGTCTCAGTGATGAGGAGTCATCTATTATGAAAAATAAAAAAGAACAGTATGCAGTTATTAATGTTTCTGATTCCCCTGAAATGCCAAAATTAATTCCATTTACTTCAGAAAAAGATGAAGTTTTCCAGGTTGAGGCATATTCAGATGATACTGCTGAAAAAACATTTGAACACATTCCATGTAAATTACATGTAAATAATGATTCCAAAGATGGTAAAACAAATATCTTATCTGCTTTTCTCCATAATGACTGTCATAAGCCTTTATTTGAAGGTCCTGAAATTGAAGCAGATGAAGATATGATAATTCCAACAAAAACCACTGACATAACTCAAATTAAAGGATGGCGTACCAAGTTTTTTGCTCCTGCGTCTCAGTTTCACCACATGTCTAACAATATATCTAATAATGTAAATGAAACTGAAAAGAAACGAATATTGAATTCTGAAACCCCAACTTCAGAAAGAAAGAAATCTCCCACTTCCACACAGTGCAACAGAGATGAATTGCCCGACGATAAAAATGTCCCTTATGCTGATTCCTCATCTGATTCCAAGGAAGACAAGAAGAAGACTCGTTTTAAAGAAGTAAAAGGCAATGGAACGAAAAACTCACTGTCTGCATTTGTCAGCAAAGAGTTAGACGAGTATTTGTTGAAGTCTGCCACTCTAAATATCAGTTATTTAGAAAAAGTTAATCCTAACATCATCCCTATCGCTAAAGATGCAAAAATTTTATCTATCGGGAAATCCAGAAAAACAGATGGTTTTCCACCTCCACCGCATCTTGTGTTTAAACGTAAAAGAGATTCATTTAAAATAGAAAAAGTTGAAAATGACGTATTAGTTTCAAATAAAGAAAAATTCAAAGAGAAGCAGAAATCAAAAAGGAAAATTCATATACTTCTTAATGATGCTGAAAGTATGATCCCCACTGAACGAGGAAAGAGGTCTATGAGACTCCCTACTAGGTATTTAGATTCAGCTATACTTGCTTCGTCTGAGTGGGTATCGCCTGTAATAAATATTAATGGTACTGTTCCTATTAAAAATAATCAAAAAACTAATGAAGATTCAGATAAAAATGACATAAATGATGGTAAAAACATTGTAGTTTTGTCCCTTCCATCTTCAACAGAAAAACTTCCAATCAAATCGACTTGTGTCGATTCCATCAAATCGACTTGTAAAAAGCCTGAGTCACAAAACAGCCGATTAAACATATCTAACATATCAACATCAATCCCAATCAGTTTTTCCAACCAGTTCCTAAAACAGGACTCTAAACTTGCAACTCTAAATCAAAATGTGACGTCTACTTCTAGTGTTCCATCCAACATCATTAGTGATGTTGCTAATAAGTATATTTTCCTTTTGCAACCAGTCAAAACTGCTGCAAATGCCAACACTGTTCCTGTGTTGCCTGTACGTCGCAACTGGATGACATCTGTCAAATGTTATGAGTCTTCTGCATCTTCTGTTGTTACTAGTTCAGTAATTATCAATAACAAAAGCAAGCTACCAATTTTAATGCATAAAACATCTACTGGTCTTGTTACTCAAACTACACCTGTCTCTTCCAATTTTAATGCCCTAGCATCCAACAAACGTCTGAAAATTGCTGAAAATGCAGCTCCTCAAATTTCGAATTCTCTTTCATGTGATACTGATAGTGATAGGACTATGCAAGGTTTGACGAGTCGTAATTCTAAATTAATTTCTAATGCAAATAGTACTACTGTTTCCCCACCAGTTGTTACTGTGTATAAGGTTGGTGGTAGTTTTCATATATACAATCGCATGCTGTCATCTGCCAAACCCAAAACTGTCATTGCCAGTAATGCACTTCCATCTGCTCAGTTGAAACCTGTTGAAGGACAGATCATCACATCTGAACCAAATTCTGTAAATGTTCAAATTAAAGATGATCCAAAAAATTAATCTTATGCTTTAATTAAGCAGGAATTGCATGTCAGTTTTAGTACAGCAAGAAAGCTTGATTATGTCAAATGGAAATTATTTTGTTGAGTTTCACATCAAAACTATTTGAATTCAGAGGCTCATTCTACTTAATCTTTTTGTTATACAGGGTGATTATATAAAGACCATCCTGATACATGATCCCCTATTGTACCATTCACAGAAATTGGATGAAATTTACTTTTATTTTATGATTAAGAGACTTAAAAATTATTAGTCATATTTTGGCCAAGTGCAATAAAACTTTGTTTCGTGCCATTTGGATCTACATCAATTTTTTAAGAATTTTAGGGAAATGTGATACTTAGATAGAGTTTTTATATTTTTAGTTAGGTTTTTTTTTTTTTTTTTGTGATAGCTTTTCTTGCTACATGGTACATGCCTGGGAATAATCTACTTTTTTTAGTAGGGGTCATTTCTATACGTAGTAAAATTAACAAAATTAACTTTCTAGAATATGTTATATTATTTACCATTTCTTATATTGTTTACTATTCTTTCTTATTTAAATTTTAAATCTCCAACATTTACTATGTTATTTACCATTTATTAATTTTACTAAACTAATTTTATTTACTATTTTTAACAATGTTATAAATTTAATAAACATGTATTACATTTTATTTATTTTATATTAAATACCATTTTTAACAATGTTATTTGATAATGTTAAATTACTGTGTTTGAAAACATGATTGGCAACGATAAACAAGATTGGTACTTGGCAACCATTTTTGGTGATCAATCTCCTGGCACGGATAATACATAAGTACCTATTATACCGGGAGGCAGCAGCACAGACAATCACCTCATCGAGTTCACGGCTGAAATTCCAGAATTAGATAAAACTCGATTCGCATATTAAAACGCAATCGGTCTGCCAAGTCATATCTTGGTGGAAAACACATGAAAACCTGATTTTACCGGTTGGCTCGTAGGTTTACCATTGTGTTTTCCTTCACCCAGTTCTCCATGTTTTCACACTTTTGAGTGCAGGAAAACACAATGGTAAACCTACGAGTCAACCGCTGAAATCGGATTTTCGCGTGTTTTCCACCAAGATATGACTTGGCAGACCGATTGCATTTTAATATGCGAATCGAGTTTTATCTAATTCTGGAATTTCAGCCATGACCTCGATGAGGTGATTGTCTGTGCTGCCGCCTCCCGGTCTATATTTAACTTATAAAAAATATTTTTTTTAAATTTAATATTATCTTATAAACATATTTGTTTAATTATAACATCAAATTTGTCTGTATATATATTTTTTAATCTCACTGTATTTAAATTTTTTTCTTACAAAATACACTTTGATGTTAAACATAAACTTGTTTTTAAGATAAATATATGTTGTTTCATTTTAAAATTGTATAATGTTTTCTTTTTTAAGTTAAATATTTTGAAAACTCATGAAATGCATTGAAAATTAGTTTACGGGTTCGGAGATTATATCTATGTCTTAAGATTGGGCCAAAATTTGTTTATAATTCTAAACACAGAAAAAAATGCATAGATAAACTCCGAAAAAAATATACAACCTGTTTAACTTTATTTTTAAACATAAATTTTGCTAAAATATGCACAAATTTAAGTAAAAAATATACACAAATTTTATCTTCCTGGTAAAAACCAGGAACATTCTTTAGCAATTTAAAAAAGTTCTGCAGAAAGCCAGTAATAGTACTTGAAAATATAAGGAAACAGTCTATATATTTCAAAGATGTTTCTGATACAGCAATATAATTTTTGTTGGTAGCTCACAATTTAATCAGCTTAAAAGATTTGCAAAGTAATTTTTTTGTGTTTTCAGAATATTTTAAAATATTTAACTTTTAAAAAATATTTTTTTTTTTATTTAATATTATCTTAACATATTTGTTTTATTATAACATCATGTCTGTATATATATTTTTTAATGTCACTGTCTTTAAAATTTTTCTTACAAAATATAGTTTAATGTTGAAAATAAACTTGTTTTTAAGATAAATGTATGTTGTTTCATTTTAAAATTGTATAATGTATTCTTTTTTAAGTGAAATATTTTGAAAACTCATGTAATGCATTAAAAATTAGTTTACGGATTCAGAGATTTTATCTATGGCTTAAGATTGGTCCAAAATTTGTTTATAATTCCAAACACAGAAAAAAAGCATAGATAAATGCCGAAAAAAATATGCAACCTGTTTAACTTTATTTTTAAACGTAAATTTTGCTTAAAATATACACAAATTTAGGTTCAGTCTTAATATAACAAATTCACAAAGATTGCAGGTAGAAACATTAACTAATTTTATAAAATTATTGTGCACAATTTAACCCTTACAGGACCATAAGATGTCCAAGACTAAATATGCCAATACAACACAATATTTTAGCTATTGTGGGTGTAAAGTAAGAGAATATTACCATGTCTCTGTGATACGCTTTAACCCTTTAACGGACATTGGTTTCCCTATGAAACCACAAAATTTTAATTACGAAATTCAACAATGACAGCAGAATTTTAATAGAAATGTTTTCCATTTATTATGAATGTAAAATATCGCTTTTTTCTTATATACAAATAAATTTGTTCATAATTTTCAGTGTCAATCATTTATTTCAACATTTTTGTAGAAGGGGAAAATATTTCCCTTGAGCGTGAAAGGGTTAAAAAAGTACATTTTTAACTTTTTGAGATTATCACTTTAAAGTATCTTTTTAATCACTGCTTACAGTGTGAATAACAGACACATTTTTTAACCATAACTCATGTAAATATCAGGATTTTTTTAATACATATTATATTAAAATGTTTAAACAATGTTGTTCTTTGGTGTTTTTTTTTTTTTTTTTTTTTGAAAAAGTTAATTTTTTGAAGATTAAAACTTAATTATTTTTTAAAAAGCAGGCATACTTTAAATATACAAACATAGTAATATTTTTCATATATGAATAAATGTACATTTAAAATATTATAATCCTTGCAATATGGGTTTAACTCTTTTTTGTGCAGATTCTCGGGTGATTTTTAATAGGACAGAAAAAGTATTTTATACACTTACATTCTATTGCTCCCAATGTATGCATCAAATTATAAAAGTAATAATAATAATAATTATTATTATTATTTTACACTCCCATTTTTGGATTTTATTTGGTACAAAAAGTTACATAACTTTAAAAGTCAGAGGCATGAAAAAAAAAAAAAAAACACTTTTAAACAATTTGTAATGTTTACTAATTTTAGATTGTAGAAATTAAAAACTTGTAGCTTAAAAGAAAAAAAAAACACCAGAATTGTGAAGAAATTAACCATCAATTATTGATTTAAAATATTTTTAATTATATTAAGTTACGTACGTACCTTTTTTTTTGTTATTCAACTGTTTTTCTGGGGAATCGTAAGAAGATTATAATCCAAGAATCAATAACAATTACTTAAATAAAGCTAATAAATTACAGTTATTATAATTATTTGGCTTACAGTTGTTATTGGCTTACTTGTACTTGCAGTGGCTTACTTACACTTGTTGTTGGCTTACAGTTATTATAAATATTTATTATTATAAATTACAATTAAATAAAGCTAGAAAATTTTAAATGGCAACACCTACTTTTTTTTTTTATTGGAATGTGATCTTCATAGTGAAAACCCGTAAAAAGCGTTGAATGGTACCTGTAGCACGAAAATCGCCGGCACTAGACAAACTAAGAAGAAATGTCAAACCACCAATAAGGACAGAGAAGCAACAGAAAACAAAACATTAAAAAAAAAAGTTTTTTTTTTTTTTACTTTTATTTTAGGATTAAGAGACTTAAAAATTATTAGTCATATTTTGGCCAAGTGCAATAAAACTTTGTTTCGTGCCATTTGGATCTACATCAGTTTTTTAAGAATTTTAGGGAAATGTGATATTTAGATAGATTTTTTATATTTTTAGTTAGGTTTTTTTTTTTTTTTGCGATAGCTGTTAGACACGAATGGTCACTTCCTAAAACAGAATCCTGTCTTAAATGGCAAAATGCCATGGTCCTGCACTGTAAAAAAAATTCAGGAACGTCCCTGGAAAATAATAGGCAGCTAGTGTGCCTAATTTATACCAGTAACATTTCTGGCAAAAAAATAGAACACTATAAGAATATTTTAAAATATTTAACTTATAAAAAATATTTTTTTTTAATTTAATATTATCTTATAAACATATTTGTTTAATTATAACATCAAATTTGTCTGTATATATATTTTTTAATGTCACTGTATTTAAATTTTTTCTTACCAAATATAGTTTAATGTTAAAAAGAAACTTGTTTTTAAGATAAATGTATGTTGTTTCATTTTAAAATTATATAATGTATTCTTTTTTAAGTGAAATATTTTGAAAACTCATGTAATGCATTAAAAATTAGTTTACGGATTCAGAGATTTTATCTATGGCTTAAGATTGGGCATGAATTTGTTTATAATTCCAAACACAGAAAAAAAAGCATAGATAAATGCTGAAAAAAATATGCAACCTGTTTAACTTTATTTTTAAACATAAATTTTGCTAAAATATACACAAATTTAGGTTCAGTCTTAATATAATAAATTCACAAAGATTGCCGGTAGAAACATTAACTAATTTTATAAAATTATTGTGCACAATTTAACCCTTACAGGACCATAACATGTCCAAGACTAAATATGCCAATACAACACAATATTTTAGCTATTGTGGGTGTAAAGTAAGAGAATATCACCATGTCTCTGTGATACGCTTTAACCCTTTAACGGACATTGGTTTCCCTATGAAACCACAAAATTTTAATTACGAAATTCAACAATGACAGCAGAATTTTATTAGAAATGTTTTCCATTTATTATGAATGTAAAATATCGCTTTTTTCTTATATACAAATAAATTTGTTCATAATTTCCGGTGTCAATCATTTATTTCAACATTTTTGTAGAAGGGGAAAATATTTCCCTTGAGCGTGAAAGGGTTAAAAAAGTACATTTTTAACTTTTTGAGATTATTACTTTAAAGTATCTTTTTAATCACTGCTTACAGTGTGAATAACAGACACATTTTTTAACCATAACTCATGTAAATATCAGGATTTTTTTAATACATATTATATTAAAATGCTTAAACAATGTTGTTCTTTGGTGTTTTTTTTTTTTTTTTTTTTTTTTTTTTTGAAAAAGTTAATTTTTTGAAGATTAAAGCTTAATTATTTTTTAAAAAGCAGGCATACTTTAAATATACAAACATAGTAATATTTTTCATATATGAGTAAATGTACATTTAAAATATTATAATCCTTGCAATATGGGTTTAACTCTTTTTTGTGCAGATTCTCGGGTGATTTTTAATAGGACAGAAAAAGTATTTTATACACTTACATTCTATTGCTCCCAATGTATGCATCAAATTATAAAAGTAATAATAATAATTATTATTATTTTACACTCCCATTTTTGGATTTTATTTCGTACAAAAAGTTACATAACTTTAAAAGTCAGAGGCATGAAAAAAAAAAAACACTTTTAAACAATTTGTAATGTTTACTAATTTTAGATTGTAGAAATTAAAAACTTGTAGCTTAAAAGAAAAAAAAAAAACACCAGAATTGTGAAGAAATTAACCATCAATTATTGATTTAAAATATTTTTAATTATATTAAGTTACGTACGTACCTTTTTTTTTGTTATTCAACTGTTTTCCTGGGGAATCGTAAGAAGATTATAATATAAGAATCAATAACAATTACTTAAATAAAGCTAATAAATTACAGTTATTATAATTATTTGGCTTACAGTTGTTATTGGCTTACTTACACTTGTTGTTGGCTTACAGTTATTATAAATATTTATTATTATAAATTACAATTAAATAAAGCTAGAAAATTTTAAATGGCAACACCTACTTTCTTTTTATTGGAATGTGGTGTTCATAGTGAAAACCCGTAAAAAGCGTTGAATGTTACCTGTAGCACGAAAATCGCCGGCACTAGACAAACTAAGAAGAAATGTCAAACCACCAATAAGGACAGAGAAGCAACAGAAAACAAAACATTAAAAAAAAAAGTTTTTTTTTTTCTTTTATTTTATGATTAAGAGACTTAAAAATTATTAGTCATATTTTGGCCAAGTGCAATAAAACTTTGTTTCGTGCCATTTGGATCTACATCAGTTTTTTAAGAATTTTAGGGAAATGTGATATTTAGATAGATTTTTTATATTTTTAGTTAGTTTTTTTTTTTTTTTTTTTTTTTTTTTTTTTTTTGCGATAGCTGTTAGACACAAATGGTCACTTCCTAAAACACGTCCTAAAACAGAATCCTGTCTTAAATGGCAAAATGCCATGGTCCTGCACTGTAAAATAAATTCAGGAACGTCCCTGAAAAATAATAGGCAGCTAGTGTGACTAATTTATACCAGTAACATTTCTGGCAAAAAAATAGAACACTATAAGAATATTTTAAAATATTTAACTTATAAAAAATATTTTTTTTTTTTAATTTAATATTATCTTATAAACATATTTGTTTAATTATAACATCAAATTTGTCTGTATATATATTTTTTAATGTCACTGTATTTAAATTTTTTCTTACCAAATATAGTTCAATGTTAAAAAGAAACTTGTTTTTAAGATAAATGTATGTTGTTTCATTTTAAAATTGTATAATGTATTCTTTTTTAAGTGAAATATTTTGAAAACTCATGTAATGCATTAAAAATTAGTTTACGGATTCAGAGATTTTATCTATGGCTTAAGATTGGGCCAAAATTTGTTTATAATTCCAAACACAGAAGAAAAAGCATAGATAAATGCTGAAAAAATATGCAACCTGTTTAACTTTATTTTTAAACATAAATTTTGCTAAAATATACACAAATTTAGGTTCAGTCTTAATATAATAAATTCACAAAGATTGCCGGTAGAAACATTAACTAATTTTATAAAATTATTGTGCACAATTTAACCCTTACAGGACCATAAGATGTCCAAGACTAAATATGCCAATACAACACAATATTTTAGCTATTGTGGGTGTAAAGTAAGAGAATATCACCATGTCTCTGTGATACGCTTTAACCCTTTAATGGACATTGGTTTCCCTATGAAACCACAAAATTTTAATTACGAAATTCAACAATGACAGCAGAATTTTAATAGAAATGTTTTCCATTTATTATGAATGTAAAATATCGCTTTTTTCTTATATACAAATAAATTTGTTCATAATTTCCGGTGTCAATCATTTATTTCAACATTTTTGTAGAAGGGGAAAATATTTCCCTTGAGCGTGAAAGGGTTAAAAAAGTACATTTTTAACTTTTTGAGATTACCACTTTAAAGTATTTTTTTTAATCACTGCTTACAGTGTGAATAACAGACATATTTTTTAACCATAACTCATGTAAATATCAGGATTTTTTTAATACATATTATATTAAAATGCTTAAACAATGTTGTTCTTTGGTGTTTTTTTTTTTTTTTGGAAGATTAAAACTTAATTATTTTTTTAAAAGCAGGCGTACTTTAAATATACAAACATAGTAATATTTTTCATATATGAGTAAATGTACATTTAAAATATTATAATCCTTGCAATATGGGTTTAACTCTTTTTTTTTTTGTGTGCAGATTGTCGGGTGATTTTTAATAGGACAGAAAAAGTATTTTATACACTTACATTCTATTGCTCCCAATGTATGCATCAAATTATAAAAGTAATAATAATAATAATTATTATTATTATTTTACACTCCCATTTTCGATTTTATTTGGTACAAAAAGTTACATAACTTTAAAAGTCAGAAGCATGAAAAAAAAAAAAAACACTTTTAAACAATTGGTAATGTTTACTAATTTTAGATTGTAGAAATTAAAAATTTGTAGCTTAAAAGAAAAAAAAAAACAGAATTGTGAAGAAATTAACCATCAATTATTGAATTAAAATATTTTTAATTATATTAAATTACGTACGTACTTTTTTTTTTGTTATTCAACTGTTTTTCTGTGGAATCGTAAGAAGATTATAATCCAAGAATCAAGAATAATTACTTAAATAAAGCTAAAAAGCGACCGGGTGACAATGAAGGAAATATATAAAACACCTTGCAAAGCCAACCCAGTTACCATTTGACTAATTATTGCATGAAATTTGGTTAAAATTATATTTTAAAATATTTTTGCTAGCCAAAAGAACGTACATTTACCGGCTTGTAATTGAAAGAATAAAATAGCAGATTTTTGACAGTGTCCAGTATGGCAGCTGATTTATTCATTGTTTGTCTTCCGCAGATGATTAGATCACCGCCTCACTTCCGCAATACATTTTCATGAATTTTTTCATTTCCTAAGAAATCTCAATAAGTACCTCTTTCAATAATATATTTTTTAACTCAAGGCTACCATGGTCTTGACAGAAAGTTTAAAAAATAAGACTGTTTCAGGAAAATGATGTAAATTGAAAAAATAATAATTTAGAGTGTACGAATTATTATAGTTCCTATTGAACTTTTAATGAAGGTGTATGTTATGGTTTTAAAAACCATAAAATTTTTTATATTTTGTAATATGCTTCTTTTATCATTAAAAAAATATATAAAAGTGGTTTGTCACATTTGATCAAGTGCAATAAAACTTGGTTGTAAGTGTACGAATTATTAGTTCCTATTGAACTTTTTATGAAGGTGTATGTTATGTTTTTAAAAACGATAAAATTTATTATATTTTGTGATATGCTTCTTTTATCATTAAAAAATGTATATAAGTTGTTTGTCATATTTTGGCCAAGTGCAATAAAACTTGGTTTTGTGCTACTTTTTAAAAGATCTACTATAAATGTGATATTTAAAAACAAAGTTTTTACATTTTTAGTTAGGTTGTTGTTTTTTGTGGTAGCTGTTATACAGTAAAATGTTCCTAAAATGGAATTCTGTCTTAAATAGAAAAATGCCATGGTCCTGACAGTAGGAATACCATGCAATTATCTGAATTTTTTTCCCATTCCTTAGCAATTCCATGTTCAGGTTTTACTGTATAACGTGTTATCTATATTTATTTTATTTTATTTGTACAGTATTAGTTGTATTTAATTAGTCTATTTCTAATATTGTGCAATTAAAAGTTCATCATTTCATTTCAGTTCATTGTTATTGTAACAATTATCTTGTATTTAGTTATTATTTTCATTTAATTAGTCTATTACTAATATTGTCCAATTAAATGGAATCTTGTCTTAAATGAGTAAAATGCCATGGTCCAGAAAGTTTAAAAAAATAAGACTTTCAGGAAAATGATGTAAATTTTAAAAAAATAGTGTACAGTGTACAAATTATTATAGTTCCTATTGAACTTTTAATGAAGGTGTATGTTATGTTTTTAAAAACCATAAAATTTATTATATTTTGTGATATGCTTCTTTTATCATTAAAAAAATGTATATAAGTTGTTTGTCATATTTGGCCAAGTGCAATAAAACTTGGTTGTAAGTGTACGAATTATTAGTTCCTATTGAACTTTTTATGAAGGTGTATGTTATGTTTTTAAAAACCATAAAATTTATTATATTTTGTGATATGCTTCTTTTATCATTAAAAAAAAGTATAGAAGTCAGAGTTTCCTCCAGACAGTTTCAGAAGGGTGCTACACCCTGCCTGCCCTTTGATTTACAAAATACCACCCATCTTGCCCCTCATAAAAATAATTAGCACCTTTCTGGCCCCTTCCAGTAAAATAATTAGCACCCTTCTTGCCCCTTCCAGTAAAAAAATTAGCAGCCTTCTTGCCCCTCATTAAAAAAGTGCCTTTTCTCCTTTTTGTATTAAAATTTTTCCTTTCATAGTAAAAACTGACACAATGTGGTCTTCAAAAGAGTGTCTTGACTTTTAAATATTAAAAGTCTCTTTAAAAACCAAAAGAATGTCTTTAACAATTAAAAAAAGTGTCCTCAAGAATCCAAAAAATGCCTTTAAGAATAAAAAAGTGCCCTTAAGAAGTAAAAAAGTGTCCTTAAGAATTAAAAAAAATGCCCATTTTTTCACCAGCAGCACCCTGTACTTTTTTGAACTTAGGGGAAACTCTGTAAAAGTGGTTTGTCATATTTTGGCCAAGTGCAATAAAACATGGTTGTAAGTGTACAAATTATTAGTTCCTATTGAACTTTTAATGAAGGTGTATGTTATGGTTTTAAAAACCATAAAATTTATTATATTTTGTTATATGCTTCTTTTATGATTAAAAAAATGTATAAAAGTTGTTTGTCATATTTTGGCCAAGTGCAATAAAACTTGGTTTTGTGCTACTTTTTAAAAGATCTACAATAAATGTGATATTTAAAAACAAAGTTTTTATATTTTTAGTTAGGTTGTTGTTTTTTGTGGTGGCTATTATACAGTAAAACCTTCCTAAAATGGAATTCTGTCTTAAATGGAAAAATGCCATGCAATTATACCTACTAAGACAGAAACCTCTCTTAAACTGAAATTTTTTCCCACTCCTTAGCAATTCCATGTTCAGGTTTTACTGTATAAAGGTTTATCTATATTTACTTTTTTTTGTACAGTATTAGTTGCATTTAATTAGTCTTATTTCTAATATTGTGCAATTAAAAGTTCATCATTTCATTTCAGTTCTTTGTTATTGTAACAATTATCTTGTATTTAGTTATTATTTGCATTTAATTCGTCTATCACTAATATTGTCCAATTAAATGGAATCTTGTCTTAAATGGGGAATCTGCCATGGTCCAGACAGAAAGTTTAAAAAATAAAACTGTTCAGGAAAATGATGTAAATTAAAAAAAATAATAATGTACAGTGTACGAATTATTATAGTTCCTATTGAACTTTTAATGAAGCTGTATGTTGTGGTTTTAAAAACCATAAAATTTATTATATTTTGTAACATGCTTTTTTTATCATTTAAAAAATGTATAAAAGTGGTTTGTCATATTTGGCCAAGTGCAATAAAACTTGGTTGTAAGTGTACGAATTATTAGTTCCTATTGAACTTTTAATGAAAGTGTATGTTATGGTTTTAAAAACCATAAAATTTATTATATTTTGTAATAAGCTTTTTTTATCATTTAAAAAATGTATAAAAGTGGTTTGTCATATTTGGCCAAGTGCAATAAAACTTGGTTGTAAGTGTACGAATTATTAGTTCCTATTGAACTTTTAATGAAGATGTATGTTATGGTTTTAAAAACCATAAAATTTATTATATTTTGTGATATGCTTCTTTTATCACTAAAAAAATGTATAAAAGTTATTTGTCATATTTTGGCCAAGTGCAATAAAACTTGGCTCTTGGTTTTGTGCTACTTTTTAAAAGATCTACAATAAATGTGATATTTAAAAACAAAGTTCTTATATTTTTAGTTAGGTTGTTGTTTTTTGTGGTAGCTGTTATACAGTAAAACCTTCCTAAAATGGAATTCTGTGTTAAACGGAAAAATGCCATGGTCATGACAGTAAGAATATCATGCAATTATATCTGCTAAGACAGAAACATCTCTTAAACTGAATTTTTTTCCCACTCCTTAGCAATTCCATGTTCATGTTTTACTGTATAAAGTTTTATCTATATTTACCTTTTTTTGTACAATAGTAGTTGCATTTAATTAGTCTATTACTAATATTGTGCAATTAAAAGTTCATCATTTTGGAAGTTTGACATCTGCTCAAAAATGTTTTACTGTTTTTTATGAAAACTTTTAAAAGTATGATTGTATTATGTAGTTTTATGTATATTATTCCCAGAAAACATAGAACTGTTGTCTACTTTTGGCTACCAATATTGGCATTTATGGCCAGTGATGGCACATCTATTAACAGTATTGGCGTACTGTTGGATGTTTGCAGTACAGCATCACATGGATTCAGGAGTACTGGCCCAGTATCAGATCTTTCAAGTATTTTAGGGCTATGAAATAAAAATGGGAAATCTTTACTGGTCCGTTGCAGCTAAACTGTTTAAAATTCTAGTAAAACTGGATTTTCATTGGGCCAATTTTGTTCAACCAGCAGTTGAGATTTTAAAACTTATCAAAAGAAATTACTTGTCAAATTATTAGAAGTTGCTGGATGAGGTAGAATTAATTAAATATTCCTTAATTTTTCTAAATATAGTTGCAATTTACGTGTATTCAAATTAAAAATATGATTTATTTTACTGTGAGTAATATATATATATATATACAGGGTGTCCCAGGATTATTGGGACAAACTTTAAGGGGAGGTAGGGGACATCACAAGGATTCAGATTTACATAGCAACCCATAGTCGGAAACGGCTTCGTTCACCGTTAGGTGGTGGTGTTCACGAGAGCACTTGAGGGAACCTTACTTACTGCTAACACCTCTAACATCTGCAGATTATCTCATTTTTTAGCAAGAGGTGCTACCAAGCTTATTTGACACCATGCCAAACATGTCAGATGCCATATGTGGTTTAACATGATGGGGCGTCTCCCCATTATGGCAGATGTGTTCATGAACATTTGAATCAGGTGTTTGGTCACCGATGGATTGGTCCACGCTCTCTTGATTTAAGTAGCATAGATTTCTTTCTTTGGGGTGTACTGAAAAGTGCTGTGTTCGCAACGCCTGTGGATTCTGATATGGATCTGGTTGCAAGACTCATCTGTGCTGCTGTTGATATCCAACAAAATCCAGGTGTATTTGAGCGAGTCTGCCAATCCATGGTTCGACGGTATAATGCATGTATCACTAGCAATGGTGGAAACTTTGATCATCTTTTGTGACATTTTCACATATCATCTACCACAGAACACGCAATATCTTTGACCAATAAATTATTTCAGATGATCTCAGTCTTGTGTCTCTTCGTTTCTTCTACCTGCCATACTACTTTTCCATGACGTTTCCGACCATGGGTTGCTATGCAAATCTGAATCCTTGTGATATCCCCTACCTCCCCTTAAAGTTTGTCCCAATAATCCTGGGACACCCTGTATATATTTAAAATAAAATAAGTTTTTGATTTTAAAGTTATTATTTAATAATTAAGTACTTATAATGGGGATAGGGTTTATTTTATGTTTAACAGAAAGCCAAAATATCATGAAAGATCACTAGCTCAGTGTGAAAGATATATTTAATGTACTTGTAGTTGTATATTTAACAATTAATGTTTGGCAACAGTTAGACGCAAATCTTCTTTGAGTTAGCTTTCATTCCTTCGTTTCCACAAAGCATTGCATACATACACAGAGCTAAAAGTGGCATACCTTTGGATAACTGAAATCTGAAGGTAAGTTTAATTATTCTTATTTAGTATTTTATATTTATCTCTAAATATTGTCATAGTTCTATTTTAATACACTTGTTGAAATCGAAAACGTGCGTTTGAGTCGTTGTTGTTTGATGACTAGAACGAAAACAGAAGTAGTACGTCATTGTTTTTGTTGTTTAAGAATTAATATTTCAAAATTAAATCTATATTTAAATGTAAATATTATGTATTGTACGCACATATAGATATTTGTTTTATGTTTATTCAAGTTTTGTAATATAAACAACTAAAACTATGAAACTATCTTCAGTCTGTCATCATACAAGTGAAAATTTGCAGCAAAGGATTTAATAATTTATATAAGTAATTCAGTACTTAATACTATACAGTCTTTAATTAATCTAATTCAGTTGAAACTATTTGAAAACATATTTAATTAAATAGATATCAAGGACATATCTGCCAACTGTTATGATTTTATCATATTCAGAACTATTTTTGAATATCAATTATATGATATGATTTTACCATAAAAATACGATTTTTTAGAACATCAGTTATTTTCACTAATTTTTCTTTGCAAAAAACATCTCTTCTGCACAGGGACAATGGAGGGGCCCACCCAAATTGGAATAAACAGATAGAAAAGATTACATATTTAATAATACATGTTTAAATACTCTATTCAAAACCTTTTTATGGTAAAATTGTACAGTGGACGGCGCTTTATAACAATGTTTGGTTTGCTCGTTTCGATTCTTATAAGAATTGGTTCTTATAAGCAGAAATTTTGCTGGCTTTAAGTTAAATATTGAAATTGAAATTCAAGTGTATTAACAAATTTTTAAATCGCTTATTCAAAAATATTTGCGAATATTCAAAAAGAATATTTTTGAATTAGTAATATTAAAAAAAAAAAAAAATCTTATGACTGAAATATTATTTACTATTGCAATTTTCCAGAAAGAGCAATTTCCTTTTCCTCCCAATGAAAATTTTCAAAGGAATGTTTCCCTGTTTCTCCCTTTCCACAGTCAGGTTGTATTACAATACCCTATTCTTCAGAAAAGAAGTGAGAATAATTATTCTTTAAACTAATTTTTTTTTTTTTTTTTTTTTTTTTTTTTTTTTGTTGCTGAAGAAATAAGTTCTGTATAAAAGAATTGTTATAAATAAATTTCACAATTCCTTAAAGCAAAATTTTGGTTATTAGTGAGTGTTGACTCTAGAAAAAAAAAGGGCTGCTGGGTAGGAATTTTTTTGGTACTAACTTGATTATCCTTCAACCAATTTCCATGAAAGAAAAAACTGTTGCTAAATTATACAAATGGAAGAATGTTGCCATTATAATATATTATAAAATATAAATATTTTTAAAGGGGTTGTCAGGCATGTAAAATATTGTTCTGTCCTCTGAAACAAACCCATTTTTGAAATTTTTTCTATATAAAGTCTAATAATGAGTGCAATAAATTAAACATGGATAAATTTTTACAGCTTGTTCTGACTGAGATTTTAAAGTTGAGCATTTGTCATTTTATCACTTTATTACAAAATGGCAGCCAATTTAGCAAAAATTTGAAAAAAAAATCCCACTTTAAAAAAAAAAAAAAAACTGATGTAATTAGCTGAAAATGAAGCATTTTATTACATTTTAAAGGTTTAACATAAAAAAAAAAAAAAACATTTATGAAGATCATTCTAAAATTCTATTATAACAAGAAAATATGTAAAAATGAAGCTCATGTTTTGCCAGAAATCTGCTTTTGTTAAGTTTAACTTATTTTTAAAATAAATGAGCACTCCTTAGGTATTTTTAACTACACTGCTCAAAAAAATTAGGGAGCAAGCAAATAAAAGAAGATAACCGTGCGAGACAGCCAACCATGGGTATAAAATGGTTAGATACACGTGTATCAATGCGCAATATAGAAAATAAGTCGCAAAAAAAATTTTAAGGGAGCTTTAATTCTTTGAAAGGATGGAAAGAACATAAAAAGATGGTTTAGGGCAACAATTTAGTTACATGTAAATTACACAAAAAAAGTATTGTTTAGTAATAATGCAAGTTGTTTAATACGGTGTGTGGTCTCCTCTAACAGCTAAAACTGCTACACACCTGTTTTCCATGGATGTGATGAGGTTATCGATAACCCTTTGAGGAAAACTGTTCCACTCTTCCAGAATTGCAATCTCCTTGTCCCAGACAATAAAAGAAAGCCTTCGTCTTGCTGCAATGCGTTGTCCGAGTGTGTCCCAAACATGCTCGATCTGATTCATGTCAGGAAATTATGCTGCCAATTCCATATGCTGTATTGTTTCAGTTTCAACCATGTTCTTGAACAGACGAGCTGTATCCGATCAGGCATTATCATGCATGAAAATAAAGGAATCACCATGGATGAAGAGTAAGGCATGACATGAGGTCTCAGTATCTCGTCTGTATATCTTTGGGCCATCAAAGTGTCATTCCAAATGATATGCAGGTCCGTACGTCCACCTATGCTGATTCCAGCTCATACCATCAACCCACCTTGTCTGTAATGTGATCTTTCATGAACAAATATGGGGTTATTTCGAGTGCCCCTTTCCCTCCATACAAAAACACGTCAAGTGTCACACTTCAGACTGAATAGAGAAGCAGCATTTGACTCCAATCCGTTGCCTTCAATCTTGATGTTCAGCAGCCCAACTTCTTCGAGCCGCACAGTGGCTTGTCGTCAGCGGAATACAGATCATTGCATAGAGACCACCCTGATGAAGCATATTTCGCACTGTTTGACTGGACAGCCTTTGTCGTGTTGCCAAGAGCTACCGTTTTTGCAACTGAGTATCATCCCCTTTTCTGTCTTGACGATCTGTTAACAGGATACATCGGTCATCAGTTACTGTGGTGCACGGGGTTGACCTTGCCCTGATCGACATCTAGCATTTCCTGTTTCTTGGAATCGATTCCACAGCGTTGCAAGGACATTTCTTGCAACTCCAACAGCTTCCGCTGCACTTCATTGTGTTTACAAGTCTATCTCTAATACGCCAAGCCATGGATTCCGGTAAATCACGTTGTTGTGACATTTTCAAATCACCCTTTCTCAAAACAAAAGCTGAGCAATTGAATTTCGCAACTGAGACAGTGAAACAGACATTTCTGCGAAATCCTGATTTCTTCACTTATCTCCTTTTTCTGTTTTTTGATGTCATGAACTTTAATTTGCAAATGAAGTTTTATTTTTCTGTTTTCTGCTACGCTTTAAATTAAGGATGTTTTAATTTAAGTTACTTATTGGTGTAAGTATTTGTGTAATTTCGTTAAAACCATGTGCTCCCCTAATTGTTTTGAGCAGTGTATTTTTATTAATGTAAATGGGGCATAGAAACAAAACAAATCAAAAAAATTTACTTTAGCGAAATATTTGAAGTACTAGCAGGGCCGAAACTAGGAGGAAGGGGGGGGATGTGCCTCGGGTGCCACAACAGATGGCGAAGGGGGCGCCACATGAAAATTTGGTCTCATTTTGTACAGTATATATATATATGAAATGTGAGAAAAATTTCTTGTAAGCTGGAAAGTATCCAAACATATCAGTCGATAAATAAGAAGAGCAGTACAAGAGATATTTTACAGAATTGGAATTCATTGTTATGCTTGCAGTAAATCATGGTTTTTGAGTTCGTAAGACAATGTGACTTATATCACTATGACTTTAAATGATTGCAATTGTAATAATGTGTAATACTCCAATTACAGTAAAATCTGGGAAAATGAAATTTTTCTATAATGGAATCATGTATTAAATCAAATGACATGGCCCCAACAGAAATAATACCAATAATTATATCTGCTAAGACTGAAACCTGTGTCATGCTGAATTTTTTCCGGTTCCATTTTCGCGGGTTTTAATGAATATTTGACAGAGCTGATTACGTATTTCAATATTATGTATTTTATGATTACATATTTTAAAATAAGTAGGCTAATAGCAACTTAGTAAAATTCTCTTTGTAAATTTACTTTGGAGCAGAAGGGGGGAGGTGCCGAAATCCATACTTTGTACCCCAGATAAAAATAAAGCTAGTTTCAGCCCTGAGTACTAGGGTGGGTTTTTTTAGAAGACAGCACAATATTTAAAAAGGGCCAGCAGGTGCTGTGCTGTGCAAAATTGGCCTAGAGTCAACACCAGTTATGTTAAAGTGAAGTTTGTAAATGTTTTTGCTACTTTGATTCTTATAATCTGCAGATTCTTACAAATGGCAACCACAGCAATCAAAAATTTGAAGTACAGCTTGCATATCAGGTGTGCTATGTATTTTTGGTAACCCTGTTCTGTAGTAAATGTGGTAACCTACAGTTATTGTTTATAATGGAACATGTTCATTTGCTTTACGATATTTGCAATTTTTTTTTTATGTTATAGTATTTTTGGATTTTTATTGCTGTTGGATTTAATCAAGTCTGGCATTTAAAATGTGACAAATTTCATGTTATTGGTCTGCATTTACAGAAATATAAATTTCTTAGTAATAGGTAGAAAAAGAGATTGCTAATAGATAATTTTTTATTGAAAAGTACAATTGGCATGATTTTTGTTCAGGAATCCGCTTAGATGTATCATTCACCCTCAGACATCTGCCATTTTTTTTTTTGGTAGTTTTGGTGATTTCTGCTGGCGATGTTGCCAACCCGTCGAGTCTAGCATTTTGGCAACCCTGAATTTTTCTGCCATCATGAGCAGTTTTTTTTTGGCTGAACTGTTTATTTTCAGACATCGTGTTACGCGTGTGCACTGCACGTTTATTCCCTATTTTTTTACTACACGTGGTAACCAGGTTATATCTTTCTGTTATTTTATTATTTTGATTACTGTTTGATTATTTTTATTTATTGATAATGGCTTTTGTTGCTAGTTTACTTGTTGAGAGAGATGTATTTAAATATAGGACATTTGTAAAGCTAAAGGCAGTATGTTTCACACAATAGGCCTATTTTTGAAGTAGATGGAATGATTGTTTTGTTTTTTATTTTTTGAAAAAGTTAGTTTAATTCTGATGTTATGGGAAAAAAAGTGTTAATTAGTGTGATTTTTTAATATGTATATACAGCTATGCCGGAGATCTGCTATAGCGCATCATTTAAGCAAAAAATTGGAGAAGGGTGCATTTTTTTCCCTGGATTTCAAAAACCTAGCTGATTTTTGCAATTTATCTATCGATGTTTGTTTTTTCAATTTACGGATAGGAATTTCTGATTTAAGTCTCATTTTTTGGGTTTGCTTATTACAACCTGCTTATTCGACCTGTGCTATGTTTGCTTATTCGTTTAATGTGATTGTTATGTTTTTTTTTATTTTTTGAGAAAAGTTGGTTTAATTCTGCTGTTGTGTGAAAAAAAGTGTTAATTTGTGTAATTTTTTAATATGTATATGTTTCAAAAATGAATCTTTGCTTTTTTTTTTAATATCAGTACATTTACGTTTTTACCATTTGCTCAGTAGGACTCCCCTCCCCACCTCCCATTTTGTGCGTATTTGAATGCCTACTTATGATTAAAATTTCTTGATTTTGCTTGAATTCCTTTTTTTATATTATGTTTAATCTCTAAAAAAATTTTTAATTTTGAAATATATAGAGATTAAACATAATAATAATAATAATAATAATAAAAAGAATTCAAGCAAAATCATGAAATTTTTAATCAATGACCACTTGGCGACAAATACTTGTTGGCCAAACAAACTTGTCTGCAAAATAAGATGGTGGACTGAGGGCGAAAGATAAATCTATTCCCAGGAATCTAATCTGCTAATGTTATGTGTTCTAAATGCACTGTGTCCACACTTTCTCATGTTTTATTTTGTTTTTTTCTTTTTTTACTTATTTTCTTAATATAATTTTTTATTTTACTAATTTACATTTTATTTTCTCTTTACTTAATTGATGATGGACAAATATTTTGAATTTTGCATATGAAATAAGGTGAATTATTATGCTATCTGATCCAATTTTTTTTACAAAATATGTATTAGTATTAAAATTCTAAATTTATTTTATGCAACCTTTTTAAAAACTTTTTAATGATAGGCTAAAGCAATGGAGGGGGTTGATATAATATGTGTAATGTCCAAATTAATTATATTTCATTATTAAAATCTTATTTTTTAAATCAACAGATGGAGACTATTATAACCACGAGTAAGGGTAAGAGATTTGAGATAATTTTGTTATTCAGAGCAGAAGAGTCAGAACAAATGCATAACGCCCTGAAAACAAAATTAAAGGATGCCACTTTTTGCTGAGGGGGATGGTTTGAAAGAGCATGAAGACGGAGAGATACAGTGAAAGGTTTTCTATAAATAAAGGTAGAGCACCTATCTGGGTGTTTCTAAACCAAGACTTCAAGGAAAGGAAGATAATTGTTTTCTTCGACTTTGAGAATAAATTAAATACAAGGATCCTGTATGTTGCTTTGTTTTATGGTCATTAATACAAAGTTTCATTATTTTTTGAAATTATTTGACAAGAAAAGTAACTATTCATCAAAATAAACAACATAAAAATATGATTGATCATTAAAAGAATGTAGAATATGTCGTCAAAATCCAGAAATTAGCTATAATTAGTTTTTTTTCTCTAAATCGCAAAGTGGAAAAGATACAAAGTCATCTTTATAAGGCAATAATATTACTTTACCCTTAATTTCTTGTAGGGGGTAAGCTTTGTATTTTGGTGATAATTTACTGGAAAGACAGCTTTTTTAAAAAAATCTCTTTTTTTTTTTTACGATATTTTTTATATATGATAAATATTTCTTTATCTGTTTTTGACCAAATTAAATGTGAAATCCTTACAATAGGTCCATTTTTATTTCAATGCCAGAATCCTTATATTTATTTGACAATTTTAATGATGACCACTTCATTTTATTATACTTTGCACCTTTTATGCCTTTATCAGATAGATTTTCATCATGATTTATTCGTAAAAGTTTAATATCATCACAAGTGCTAATGTTTTTTTGTTGTTTGTTAAATTTATGGTTCATTTAATTGTTTGACAATTTGTTAAAGTGGTTGATTGGATTTTCTAAGCATATGTTTTAAATTAGATAAATAATTTTCAAACTTGAATGCAGCAAAAGAATCTAATGGTCCAAGATCAAAGCAATCATTACTTAAATGTACCAATCCATGCATATTATATCCAATATTGCTTTTTGAATAAAATAGGGAAACTTGTTGTACAAATAGCTTAAGTAATTTACTGGCAAAGTCATTATAGATTTTATAATTAAGAGAAAATAAAATATGTACAGCAACTGATGGATAGAGAAAGTGTACATAACTGTCATGAGGAAGAACTTTTTTTAGACAAACTGGACCTAAATAAAGAAGGAACTGCCTGAAATCTGTGGCTTTCCAATAATCCTGTTCACTTGTTGATCGAGGTTTTCTGTTGAATTCTGATGGCCAATATAATTTAAATTATAATAAGGACATATATTTAATAGTCTTACAGAATTTTGCGACAATTTGCCTTCATTTAGCCGAAATTTGCCAATCCAGATTTTTAAAAATCGTCATCTGGGACTACGAACAGACTTCCCTGTTCTTCAAGGAATTCTACTACTGAATATCTGGATTAATTTTAATGTAAAACCTTATCCACTGTGTTCTTGCCCTCCTCCCCTTTTAAAAGTGAAAAGAAAGGTTCAAGAAGCACCAGATCCTGATTGGACAGAATATAAGGTTAAGATTGTGTACCAGTTAAGTAAGTTTGTTTTATTTGAAACTATGCTTGTGATGTTTAAAAATATGCTTATGAAAGTTATTTATTTTTTTACTTCATTTTAAGGAAGTCATAGAAAAGCAACATCAAAACTGACAAAATATGAAGTTTTGAGTGATGTTGATTAGGGATACACCAAATATTCAGTATCTATTCAGTTTTTGGCTTATTCGGCCATATTACCGAATATTCAGCTTGGCTGAATATCAAACTATTCGGCCTGCCGATTATTCAGTTTGACCAAATATCGAAATATTCGACCAAGCCGAATACTTAAAAAGTATTTTTTTTTTTAATTATTTTTTTAAACCCACAATTTCTACTTTTAACTGTCAATTAATAAAGATATTTTAAAAAGTTAGAAATAAAATCATATTTCAATGAAAGAGAATGCTTTTACATTATTTATTCGCTGTTTGAAAAATGTCATTTAAAAAACTTAACCATTAATGAAGACCTTCATAGGAATTAATGATGTACAAATAAATGCAAGTTTCTGAATATTGTCTAGTAAATAATGTTTCTTGCTTTCTTGTGAACATCCTGTTTCTAAACAAAATCGAAAAGAACTTTCACAGGTGATAATAGCTATCAAGACAGACAATTTTTGTCCAGGAAATCAGAATTGCAACATACTTATTCAGTCAAAAATAAAGTGCATCTCACTCCAGGTTAAATTTGAATTTTTATTTTGTTACTTTAATAATATTGAAGATATTGTAACTATATTTTCAGCATAGTTACTTTGATTTCTGTGAATCACGATAAGTACTGGAAATTTCCACCATATCTAAATAACACTGAGCTAGATATTCCTTTATTCAGAGTGCAGCTGACTAAAGCACTCTGATCCTCCATTGACACAGTATCTACTTATACTGTGTCAATGGCCAAAATTCAGCCACTTCCAATAGTATCATCATATTTTCTACCATCAAAATTAATGTTATGTCATGTATTAAAGTTTAAGATTAAAATATTCATTTAAAATATCTCTATTTCACATGACATACATTTGTTTTTACCATCCCCAAGCCCATGTTAAAGTACAAACAAACTCTATTGCTTCATGCAGTTATTCGGATAAACATGTGATTCATTCACGATCTATCGCTGTGTTTTTGGATTGCTGTTAATCACTGTTACTCGCAGTTCAGAGCTCTCATTCGATGATCGCTGCTCTGATTTGTCGATGTTTGATGTCATAACCTGTGAAGCCAATGTCGTTTCGCGTACATTTTTTCTCTTTATAGAGTGGCAGCAACTGTATGCAAATTTTTAAAAACAGACTGGTATATGTAGCAGAACGAAATGTTTGTATTCGCCTTGCCTTTTTCCATTTGCCTTACATAGCTTGCTTGGAAGCAGCATCTGTTTTGACTGCCATGTAATTAATTACGGTGTCGTAGCTTTGCTATGTTATGAAGGCTGTTGGCATAGATAGTTTTGTATCGAGTTTATTTTTAATTTTTTTCAGCAAAGTAATGCTGACGTTGGATTTTCATCTGTATATTTATCATCAATAAATCAACTTGGTTAAACTCCTGCTGTATTTCTTAAAGTCTTCCACATTTATGCATTTCCATAATTAAAGATTCCACTCTTGCTGAATAGTTGGTTTAATTTATTAAGAAAAGAGAAGAATTAATACGAGGCAAATATCACTAAAATATCTTCATTGTTGTTAAAGTTTTAAACAAAAATTCAGTTTCAGCTTGCAGTGACACACTCTGTGTTTTTGATTGAATATATTGTATTTTTGATGGAATAAGTAGATTGAGATAATGTTTCTTGCTCAAAAAATGTTTGCCTTGACCACATTATCTACACAGAAATTTTTTTCCAAAATGTATGAACACCATGTATGTTTACAGCCTCTGAATACAATCGCCCATTCCAGACAACAGATCTCTGGTTCATTTAAAAACTTCCTTGCCAAATCAAAAGGTGCAGAAAAGTTATTCTTGCTGATTTGCCAGCATTTTAATATTGTTATTGTTTTACTTTAGTCCCTTCCTGACAAGTAAACACTCCAAAATGTTTCTTCTAATTCATTCAAAAAATTTCTTTGATTTTAAAATATTTGTTATATATATAAGTAATATTTTGTAAGTATATATATATATATATATAGTAACTATATTTGTTATACACTATATTGCCAAAGGTGACCGGTCACTTGCAATTTTAGACTTTTTGTTAACTATCTAGAAAAATACATGAGGAATTAACCTGAAACTGCAGGTGTGTAAACAGTATAGTATAGGTTATACATTTCCGCGAAGATTTTTTCCCGAAACCCCATAGGGGACTGTCAACAAATTGAAAAAGAACAAATATCTTTTGGATTACCCTGTAAAAACTAATGTAGCAAAAGTGTTCAATCTCGAGATTATTAATAAGTGGCTTATTGTAATATAGTGTGTTCATTTTTATGAGGATAGCATATATACTCAAAGAGCAATTAAGGTTTTTATAAAACCAGTCCCAAATTTTGCCAATTTTTTTGCTTATAATTTGCAGAGTTCTTAATAAAAAAAAAAGTTATTTTGAGAAAATAGGTCAAACTACATTGTACATAAGACTCTGCAATCGGAATTAAAAAATAATAAAAATTGGATGAAAAATGAGCAGGTTTACAAAAAAATGTTTCACTGCGAATGCAATCAAAATATAATGTGCATAATGTATTAGCTATGTACACAGAGCAACTTTTGTGAAAGTCTCAAAATCATAGCTTGAAAATTCTGAAAATTATCGGCGATAGAATAAGCTCGAAATCCATTGTTCCCAAAAGGAAGCAAAAAGATGAGGGGTTGTATCCAAAAATAGTAGTAAGTGCAATATTGTGTACGCTATCTTGGCACTCATCAACAGGTATTTGATACAACCCCTCATCTTTTTGCTTCTTTTTGGGAACAACGGATTTCGAGTTTATTCTATCGACGATAATTTTCAGAATTTTCAAGCTATGATTTTGAGACTTTCACAAAAGTTGCTCTATATACTTAGCTAATAAATTATGCATATCATATTTTGATTGCATTCGCGCATGCACAGTGAATTATTTTTTAGTAAACCAGCTCATTTTTCATCCAATTTTTATTATTTTTTAATTCCTATTGCAGATTATTATGTACAATGCTGTTTGACATATTTTCTCAAAATAACTTTATTTTATATTAAGAACTCAACAAATTATAAGCAAAACACTTGGTGAAATTTGGGACAGTTTTTATAAAAACTTTAATTTCTCTTCGAGTATACATGCTATCCTCATAAAAATGAACACAGTATATTACAATAAGCCACTTATTAATAATCTCGAGTTTGAACGCTTTTGCTACATTAGTTTTTACAGGGTAATCCAAAAGATATTTGTTCTTTTTCAATTTGTTGACAGTCCCTTATAGGGTTTCGGGAAAAAATCTTCTCGGAAATATATAACCTATACTATACTGTTTACACACCTGCAGTTTCAGGTTAATCCCGCATGTATTTTTCTAGATAGTTAACAAAACGTCTAAAATCGCAAGTGACCGGTCACATTTGGCAATATAGTGTATATAACATAAGAACATTTTATAAATTTATTTTAATTCACAGAAGTTACTATGAAGTTTAAAGCTTTATTAATTAAAAAAAGTTTTAAGACTATCCTCTTTTTAAGTTATAACTCAAAGCACAGATTTTTTTTTATATATATATATATATATACCATATAAAGGTTTCTTGTAAAAAGGTCAAGTTCATAAAATAGTAGTATCTGTGTTAAATATTATGTAAAATTCTTTTATAATTTAACTTTTAATATTTTTAAACTCTGAAATATAAAAATATTCGGTATTCGGTTTACTTGTAGGCTGATTATCCAGTATTCGGCCAAAATCACTATTCAGTGCATCCCTAATGTTGATGTGTTTTCATCTACAGATGCTGAAAAAGAAAATTCACAAATTGTCCATTTGAATCTGCATCGCTTGCTTTATTTTCATTTCTTAAAACTCTTTGGCTACGGTTTCTTTTGGAAGAATTTTCTTTCTTCTCATGGTTCAAGCATGTTGGTAATGTTACATTGCTGAAATGCCAATTTTTTCCCACATACAAAATTAACCTAATTGTTTTTTAGGTTTTATAATTATTTTAGATTGATAAATTATTAATTCATGAATTCTTTAATTTACTAAATTGGCAATCTTGCTGTTTGATATTGTAATGTTGAAATTCCAATTGTTTTGATACAATTTTAAGTTTTCAAATCTTGTATTAAGATGTTGATCGAATTTTGCAGCATTGCCGTATAGCAGGAGTCTGTTACAGAGCAACTTACAATCCCGTTGGTGTTGCTTACTCAAAGAAGTACAGCCCGAGAATAATTGTGCCTGCAATGCCACACCACACAGTAACTTTGACGTCGTATAAAGGTACTGGTGCCACAGCATGCGGATTCATGTATGCCCAGTGCACACAATTTTTGGTGTTGACGTTGCCAGTTAAGGTGAAATGTGCCTCGTCTGTCCATAATATGTGAAGAGGCCAGTTGTTATCTCCATCATATCGGATAAGAAAGAAGCACTTCCAACATCTGGACACGCTAGTACCGGTAAGGAAACATATGGATAACATTACACAGCGCAGTAGCTTTAGGACTGTTGATTTCGGTATATCCAATACATGAGATGCACCTCTTGCAGTTTGCATGTGTCCTGTATGTTAACTATTATAAAAGATAATAGTTATGGGGTTTAAGAAAAGATAGCAAAGTTAACACGCTTTTAGTGGAAACGTAAAGGCTGATTTTTATACCCCAGATAAATAAAAATGAATTAAGTTAAACACATATGTAGTGGTTTAAAAATACAGATAACATATTTAAAAACCAATGATATTTATTTAAACATTCAATTAAACAATTACAACAATAATAATTAAACTTAATTTAAAATCAATTAAATATATATAACAATATCACACTACTCAATATATATACCTTAACAATTACTAAAAGGTTCTCAATATCTAAATGACAACATGACGTGATTAGGTCTTTAAGTATTGGCCATCTGGAACCTCAGCCACTTCAATATTATATGGCAGCAAAGCACGTAGATTTATTTTCCTTTATTCAACACATAGTTCATTTCATAAATGAAGGTCAGAAAGCATTTTAATTAGAATTCAACTTCTTAATTAAAGGATTTTACCAATGGCGGATCTAAGGGAGGGGCGATGGGGCAATCGCCCCCCCCCCCCCCCCTTGGGCTAAAAAAGGGTCGGTAAACCGACGTTAGAGGCCTCCACGAGAAAAGGTCTCTGGTGAAGCTCGGCCCGACCTGCGGGACAGGTATTCACTCGTTAAGGTTCGGGTCGGGACCGGGCCTTTTTTTCTGGAGACTTGGGCCTAGACCGGGCCTCGCTTTTTCCGGAGACTGAGGCCGGACCAGACTTTTTTTTTTCGGGTCGACCCAAGCTTAGATTTCATTTCATTCTTTATAAAGGTCTAAACGGGCGTAAATTTTCAGACCTTGGCACGGCATTAAAGCTGAAAATTTGGCCCGGTTGCAACCAATGACAGATCGATCGCCCCCCCCCCCCCTCCCCCCTTGCGCTAATAAAAGGTCTGCAAACCGACATCAGAGGTCTGTGCGGGAAAAGGTATCGCCCGAAGAAAAATCTCGAGCCAATTTTCATTCACGAAACTCGGACCTTGCCTGTTCTCCACTCTTTCCTGGCTGGGTATTTCTTTTTTCTGTAGACTCGAGCCGGGCCGGACTAGACTTCTTTTTCTCGGGACAAGTTTGGCAAGGAATTCATTTTTCCTAGAGATCTGCATGAGCCGAAATTTCCTGACCCGGGCCCGACCCAGTATGAAAGCCCCCCCGAGCCTATGTTCGGATGGTATTTTTTACTTTCTTCTATCTTTACAAGAACAAAGCATTGGATTGGAAAAAGATTTCGACGTATTTCAACAATTTAGGAGATCCTGAACACAAATTGAATGTTCTTAGGAAATGTCTGTCTATGTGACACAAATTTTATGGGCGCTCTATCTCGAGAACTAATGAGCGGAATTTAATGAAAATTCATATTCAATTAGACCTTGGCATAAATTGGTACTGATGAGCTTTTGGTTTAAATTACTGTACATGTGGTGCGCTGTTATGCTGCAATTTTCGCGATTTCCGCGATAGCTATATCTCAAGAATTAACGCACGGAATTTCATTAAACTTTAGATTATGTTTGACCTTTGTATAAATAGATCTTTATTAGAATTGGGTATATAACGCTCAACGGATGTCGCCACTATGATCTCTTTTCACGATTTCCGCATTAACTATTTCTCAAGTCTCAAGAACGAATATAGAATTGTCATTTAATTTTTATTGCAGACGATTTGATTTACATGTGAAAGAAAGTTTTGTGATAGTCACAACATCAGTAGTATTTATTTGCTTTCGTAAAAATTGTAGTGATGTTGTGCATTTTTTTAGCATAATTTTTAGAAATTTAATTTGGTTTAATAAATCAAAGGGATATATTTTTAACTAGTGGGATGAGCCAATCCCAAAACTTTCTTCTATCTCATACATGTTAATACTTCAAAATTCGCTATCACAGAATTCTGTGTTACGTCAGCTGCTTGCGAAGTGCTGGGTTACCTTCGCTACATGAACAGCCGATGTTAAACTAAGAAATATTGCACAAAAATCGCTATCACAGTCACAGTGCCCCCTTCCGGCTGAATATCCCCAAATTGAACTAGGAGATGCTGGCCATAGTCTAAAACCTATATATATATATAATTTGGTTCAATGCTATGCATAACTTCATTAGTGCTCCCGATGCGATACGTATATCAGTTATACGTTTAACCGATATACGTATATACGTATAATACGTATTTAAGAAATACGTATACCCTAAAATATACGTTTAAACGTATCCATATACGTATAAGCGTATATCGGTTAAACGTATAATTTAAGTATACGAAAAATTCAATTATACGTATATTTTAAATACGTATTTACTTTTAATACCAATGGACCTCATCAGTATTACGTCACAAAACGGGGAACAAGCTGGAAATCAGTGGTTTTAGCGAAATAATTTGCATAATATGTTTCATACATAGGAGTTTGTTATTTTTCCCTATAAACGATTATTATAAGCATATAACGGAAGAAAACACTTTTTGAGAAAAGAATGAGAATAGACACGTTTCAGATTTATTGTCACTTCTTGTTAAGTAAGTTTATTTTTCTTTCCTAATTTTTTGAAAATTCTTTATTTGTGAGTGCGTGTACTCAAGATTGCGTCCGGGTTCAAATGTTATTCTTTCGACGGGACTAATGTTTTCCACTCTGTGTTAATATGTATAACGCGAGTTCATTTTTTAATCATGACACTCATGGTATACAAGGTGTATGGACATTACGTTTAAGATTTTTTGTTAATTTTGACAAATTTTATTTTTTGTGTGAAGTACTTATAAATTTTGATTTCTAATAGCCAGACAAATAATCGTCGATGCAGATTTTAAAACGCAATCACACATGCGTAAAATGACTTGCCTTCTCATTTCTTTTTTAATGTAGGACGTATTTTCAAAATATTTTAACACGGTGACTACCGGGTTAAAATTAACGGAATTTTATTTTATTCAGAAATTCCGAATTCATACCTGAAAATACTAATAGCAATATTTGCTTTATTTAATGACAGACATTTCGTGATTACATAAAATTAAAAAAAAACTTCTTTCGAAATTTCCGGTATTAATTCGTAATTTTGGATTAAAAGTGGAATGTCAAATAAGTGACCAAGTGACGAAGCCACGTATACGTCCTTGGTAGCAACCATGTTAAATAGAGAAAACAAAATATTCTTAAATACAATAAAAGTATGAGTGCGAAACTTCCCAGGAAATGGATTGGTCAGTGTCACTATAAGATAAAAAGTTAATGCATGCCTATGTTCTGCGGTCGCATTAAAAAATAATTTTTCACGCGAAATGTCCACGCCATAAATCTAAAGAAGTTGTGTGTGGAGGTGTTACAGACATGCGAAAATTTGCTTTAGAGCTACCCGCTACCCATAGTAAAATATTTCATAATTAATAGCTGAGATTTAAGGGGAAAAAAACTATATATCTCAACTGAGGAAAAAAAGTTTCGATTTTTAATTGTTTTTTGGAATACCTTTACCGCTAGACAGGTAAATTAGGGACTTTCGTGTATCTTTGAACAAGTAATCACGATGGTCCACGTAAACTACGAGAATGTGGACCTCAGTGGGTATTTCTCAATTTCTGTGATCCGCAGACCCGGTAGATGACATTTCCCTTTACTTCTGGCATCAGGGTTTTGGTTTTTCTGACGTCACTGGGGGTGCTAAGGTGGATTCTTCCAATGGGAAAGAACCTTTTTTTCTGATTTAAAATAGTATTTATGCTAAAAAAAAAATTCGTTTCTTTGGTCATAGGAGAACATATTTCTTCAAAATAAAACATTTTTCATTAGGCACAAAGTAAAGTATTTTTTCTAGGAATAAAGCGATTTAGAGGAGATTTTTTTCCTTCAAATTAAATAATCGTGTATTTTTTCTTTGCTAATATGGGACTTTGTATTGCTTGTTATCTTTGGTCGATCTTTGAAAGGGACGGGGGTGCAATGTAAACAATTATTTTCATTTCCTTTGACAGCAAGGGCAGTTTTCCTTCACACGAAGCTTTAATTCCTTCTCGGAAAGAGAGATTTCCGGTCACATTTCCTAAATACGTGGCAAATATTTTCCAGCTTTTGTTAGTGCTTTTGGTCTTAGCTCTTTAAAATAATGCATTCTTTGCATTGATTTTGCAGAAAATGCCTAGTACTTATGCTATTGCAACATGTACTAATCGTTTGGATAAAACGCAAAATGTTCTATATCATACATTTTCGAAGAAATCTGATATAAAAAATTGATGGATCATTGCATCCAAAGGAACAGATAATAGCTTTATAAAAATCATGCATCAAGCACAGATTATGTAACACTTTTCAACTCTTAAAAAATACTTTTATAAATCTTTACTGTTTAATTAGGTCTGATGTCTAAGAGAAAAATTTGTACAAAGGCATAACACATTTAAAAATGCCATTTCAGGAATTACTAACAATATTCGAAAATATATCGAATTCTTTTGTGCACCCCTGTATATGATCTATAGATTTGTATATAAACTATGCATACAAATTACTAATTATATTACTAATACTATATACGTAAGTATACGAGTTTACATACAGCGGCATAAATTGCTAAAATTTAGTTCAGTTAGGGAGGGCATAGCACAGTTGAAAATTCACCTTCAGCAATTTCTGTTGATAAACGCACATGTATTCGAGTATTTTGTGCTGTCTTGTGGGTGATCCATAGAATTTATACATAACAAGTAATAGGCAAAAAATTCGCTACATTTAAAAAACAACTAAAATCGCACCTAAAATCGAACTTCAAGGAATTATTAGTAACTGACAGTTCTGTAACCGAATACTTTTGAGTGTTTCTGTAAATGAACGATACATTATATGACAGTAAGCGCCTTGTAGTGCACCTCAGTGATCAATTTGAATATGTACAAAATATTGAAACATCTTTACAATAAACTGCAAACGATTTTTCCCCATAGACCGTAATGTAACGAATTCTTTTCAGTGCTGCAATAAAGGTATAAGTGCTATGCATACAATATTCTATAGTAAACCTCTTATAGTGCACATGTTATATATGTCAATTTTAATATGTTTGAAATATTTTAACATCATTACAATAAGCCGCAAACGATTTTCCCCGTAGACCGTAAAGTAACGGAATTCTTTTGAATCTCCCTGTAAAATAAGCTGTAAGTGCTACACACTTCATTTTCAATACCGAACATGGCATAATAAAGCTCAATAAGATATATAAATTGCATAACAATCCGAGTATATTTACGGCAGTTAGAGCACAGACAGACAGGACTGACAGACGGCATACAGACAGAAAAACCGAATGTATAAACACTTTTCAACTATGTTGGAAAGCTTAAAAAAGAGATACGCTGCCAAAAAATGAAAAATGTGGAGTCAATCAACTGTGTATGATCAGTATGTGTATGATCAATCAATTCATGTATTTTATCATTGCATGATAAAACAGTACGAAAAATTGCAAATAATAGAACATACATCTAAAATACATCTTCAAAATGCACCCTGTAATGAAATAAAATGCTCGAAATGAAAGCATATTCTGAAGGTATACTTGAAGGTACCTTAATATATTAATTATTAAAATATTTTTATATAATTTTATCATCATACAGCATTAAAATATAAATTAATATAATACTTTTAGAAGATATTTTTAAAAGTACATTATTTTGAATTTCAAATTTAATTTTTTTATATCACATAAATCTTCCAGTTTTAAATTTGCGGCAATTTAAAAAATAAAGTTTCTATTTTTATTTGTATTTTAAATCTCTTTTAGGAATACTGCTGTCTTACTTTTTATTTTATAATATATATATATATATATATATATCAATTATTTGATATTTAATCACATCAATTATCTGAATGGAATCTGAAGAAACAGTAAATTTTAAAATTAAGTTTAGAACGCTGAAAAGAAATGTAATTTTAAATTTTAAATATTATTAGGAAATAAAATTTTTTGCGTAAGCGTAGAACTCTCTTTCACGCAATATTTTTTTTTTTTTAATTATGTATGTGCATTTATGGTTATCGTGTAGCATTAAAATAATACTTTATATAAATATTTCGGAATTTGTTTATAAAGTATATTACTCTGAATTTCAAATTTTATTTCCATTAAATCATCTAATTGTATCTTATGTATATTTCGGTTTAAAAATACTAAATATTCAGCCATTTACTTATTAAAGTTTTTACATTATTTGTATTTTAAATCTAATTACACAAAACTCAATCTTGTGTATATGTGGTATGAGGTTGAAATCTAAGTGATTTTTTTTTTAAAACTTTTTTATAAGTTTTTATGAAATACATGTCATAATTATAATAATATTAGAATTATTATGTACTTCAAATAGAATACTGATCAAATATTAAAAATATACTATATTAAAATTATTAACATGATATTAACTGCACTCATATAAACATTAAATTTTCTGCTCTTGTAGGTCTTTCAGATTTTATTTATAAAAATTACTATTTGCTTGTTTTTAAAATGAAAAGGAACTTTTCATACTGAGGTACAAATAAAATGTAATGATAAAAATAGCAAATTTAAAAATTATATATCGTGGAATTGAAAAGACATAATAGTTTAAATTTTGGATGTGATGTCTGTCCTATGTATAAAAAATATTTTTAAACAAATTTAAACTTCTTCACTCGAAAATTTGTATTGATACTTTTCAATTAAAAATAGGGCTTTTCTAAACCAAATCAATTGGAAAACTGAATCGAGCAGGCTAAGACTCCTATAATAGGAGTTCTAGAGCAGAGAGCAGGCTAAGTGACATCAAACAGCAAATCGCTCCCTATTGATTGCAGGGTGAAATGGGGCATAACCTTATGATATAGTAACCTTGCGCAGACTAGCAGGAGAAAAGTATCTTTTTTTACATGAACGAAAACCGTTTAAACGTTTATACGTTTAACCGCTGGGGTAAGATCCGTATATACGTTGGACCGTATATAGTGTTTCGTATAATACGTATAACCGACTGTGCCGTATGATACGTATAAAAAATCTGCACCCCGTATAATACGTATTATACGTATACACGTATAAACGTATAATAGGGAGCACTAAACTTCATACACTTTCCAATGATACAACAATAAAAAATGCACAAAATTGCTATTACAGAGCCCCCCCCCCCCCCCCCATCTGGCAGAATATCCCCAAATTTAAGTAGACATGCTAGCCGTAGTCAAAAACCTATAAATGAAATTTTGTTTAATTATATACACAACTTCATACACTTTCGATCATACAAAGAAGACACACACACGGACAGACAGACATTTTGTAAAAACATGTTTTTCGGAATCTCGGTGTAAATCCTTCGAAAACCGGAAGTCGAAAAAAATTTGAATTACAATACTTTCTTCTGTTATATATAGAAGAAACTAAAAATGTACTTTTTTTGACTTGGCTTGGGGCAAACTTTTAGCTTTTATATTGGAGCGGGCCGAACCGAGCTCGGGATTTTATTCCGGGCCGGGCCAATGTTTTTTTTCACGGGTCGGGACAATATTTTTTGCACGGGTCGGGCCTAACCCGAGGCCGGAATTTCGGCAAGTGTAGACCTCTAACCGAGATATATAAGCTAGTTTTAATGTTTTTTCTAAATGCCTCTTTCAGCCAGCGTCCCATAGCTACAGAATATATGTTTCGTTAATAAGTTTCAAAACGGTCTTTACTGAATTAGAACTGATCTTTGATATAAAGAAACAAGCAGTCTTATGGCCAGTTAGTATTTTTTTACAGAATTCTGAAATGTGGCGATCAAAGCTTAAAATTGTCTCTATAATTATATTAGCCTTCAAAAAATTGAGCCTTTATGCGACTTCTGGAAGGTATCTCCCCAAATGCCCAGAGATACACATTGCCTCTAAAAAAAGTTTGTATGAATGCTTTGTATATTTTTCGTTCTACCGCTGTATAATTCTAATAAAAATCTGGACAACCTTTACATTAGTACTGTAATGTGATGTCGTTCTTCCTTATAGTTCTATCTTCGAAGTGTTCGTTGCTTCTTTGGACGTTTTATTACAAGGTCCAGTACGTCGATTGCATCATAGGCGATGTTACAGGGAGAAGAGCTCGCCCAGTCTCACTGTACCCATCCCTACATCTGTCTAGTTGGCGACAACTTTCAAGTTAGCATAACCTACGATAATCTTCGCACCCTCAGGTCTTCCACGCCCTGTAATTTACTAGCAGACATAGTAAAAAGAATCTTCAGCAATTGCTTACATGTGCAAAATGATAGATAGCAGAGATTCACATTCAAAATTTGATGTGTTTGTTGCGAAAAGCGAGAAAAACTGGTGAAGCATATGTAATTCAGGGAAAAAAAAACAAGCAACATTTTATTTAAAACAGAACCAAAACAAGGCACGAAATTCCGAAGTAAATTGGTCTTTTTCCATTATGAAAAAAATACGCTTAAAAAAAGTGTGATAAAGATTAAAAAGGTAAAGACATTTAAAACATTTGTTTATCATTTTTGTTAATACTCTCAACAACAGTAAGACCAGTAGTGTAATGCTCAGCTTTTCTCGCTACCATGTTACCGGTTCCCAGTTCGACTGCGGACTGATCAAGGCTAACTCAGGCCTTAATCCATTCGGGGTCTATAAATTGAGCACCAGGCTTACTTGGAGACTGAACATTGATGGTCCCTCCCGCATTAGGCTGACAACTTGACAGGGGCATTATAGCACCCCAGGGCACATAATAATAAAATAAAACAGGGCTTGGTACTATAGGTCATAAGCTTTAATGAATTGTAAGTTTAGTTCTCAAAAACAAACTCACTTTTTTTTCTGACACATTTGCAAAATCATTGATATTCATACACATATAAGAATACAAGATCAGTAGCAAAGGCTGTGTTTTAAGCACCCGTAGCAATTCAAAAATTTGCTCTCGCTCGCTAGAGACTACTGTAGTTTCTTATACCGTAACTTTTAATACAGCAAGGTTTTGGAGTTCCTAAAAAAATTAGCGCACTGGGCAATTTTTAAGATACTACAAAAATCCCATTTAAAATAAATTCACCTTTTGAACATACAACTTAAAATTCCACCTAGAGACCTGCGCGGGTCGTCGGGTTGTCCCAAACCGAATCCGAAAATTCCATTGTAGGCAAAACCAAACTCCCCCCCCCCCCAAAAAAAAAAAAATCTTTGTCCTCCCGAAACCGAAATGAAAAAAAATTAATCCATATTTTAATAGAATTATAAAATGTACTATGCAATTATATCTCTAATTTCAATTTTCTTTTATATAGAAATAAAAACATATAGTATATATATACTCATTAATATTCAAATACTGTAAAACATTTAAATAACGGACACCTCGGTTGCCATCGAATTTATCTCTTACTGGGAGGAGTGCGTAAAAATATGCAAGTATTTGTATTGGGGACTGTCTCCGCTCATCAGTAGTGACAGTACGGAGGTCTTACTGTGCATGCTATTTCTTCTGAATTTGCGGATAAACTCGACGGCTCCACGGTGTCCGTAATTCGGAGGTTTTACTAAATAAATGATTTAAAAAGTATTCCCTACATAAAGCTTTCCACTATTTGGGACTGTCCGTTATGAAATTTTTACTGCATATAGATTTTATCTGAAAAAATATTTTAGACATTCTTCTAAAAAATCGGGTCAACCCGAACACGACACGCAAGAGTGAAAAAACCCGACTCGCAGGGAAAATGTAGAAATCAACCCGACCCAAACCCTACCCATAGTAAACAAGTAGGAGTAAACCCGCCCCAAACCCGACCCGTAGCAAAAAATAGGAGTAAATCTGACCCACAATTAAAAAAAAATTAGGCCCAACCCGACCAAGATTGCGAGTCGGATATTAAACTCCAAATTTCTGATATCGCTCCCCCCCCCCCCCCCCCCCCCCCTTGAAGACTCTCTAGATCCGTCCTTGGATTTTACTGAGTCACAAAGTTTCAGAAGTAACACATTCATTTACCACCATATTCCATTAAAAGCCAAACCATTACCAGCAATACTTCTTTCCACTTCTTTCACCACAATAACTGCTGAACAAGTATTAAATTCACAATCTAGAGTGTCATCACTTTCAACTAAGATAAAATATAACCAACATAAATACGACTGACACTGGAACGAACGTACACACTATTACAAGACACAACACTAAAACAATAACGACAATCTCTGAATGCGGTAGCTGAAGAAGATGATCGTTCACCGAAAAATGTAACTATATATACCTCACTACTCCCTCAGATCACTATGCCACGCATGCTCATCGCGATCTTCTGAAACTTCTAGAACGTCAATGACATTGCTTTATGCAAAACTATCGTTCTAGCGTTAGCCTCCTAACACGTACCGTGATTACGTCACGACAACGCCATCTCCCGGCATCTAGGCCAACTACGATGATGGAGATTGAAATCGATGAAGCGTATCGAATGATGTAATCGAGGGAAAGTAACCGCGAGTTATGAAGCCACGTATGGTAAACAGAAAACGGGAAACTAAAAATTGTATTAGAGTAAAGATTAACTTTATATTCCCATTTAAGATAGATACAATATGGTCAGATTCATTTAATAAGTAAATTTATCTTTTAATATGAATGTTTTTTTATGAAAGTTTAAATAAAAATAGTATTTATCTCAACTGACTTTAAACATAAAACAAGGTTTAATTACTAAATTAAAGACATATTTTATGAAACTTCTTGAATAAAATATTGTTTAATTTAACATAACAAGAAACAAAAATATAATTCAAAGATGCCTGTAAGGTATAACTTTAGATATCATTAAACTTTATATGAATGTTGCATTACAAGTTTATAAAGGATATGTAGAATGATGAGACAAATTATATAGAAATGAGGGACTCTATTTCTTAGACATGTCTCAATTTTCCTAACACTGTGTGATGCACTTCCATAACAGTATCCTCAGGGACAGTTGGTTGTCCGGATCACAGTCTGTCACAGGTGCAGCCAGTTTCTTTGAATTTCTTTACTAAATCACAAAGAGCTTGCGGGCTACATGACCCACGTATTTGGTGATTGTTTTGATGGTAAACGCGCAAGGTTTTCACAGCATTCATCCCATTTTGATAATAGAGTTTTACCAATTCACCACAAACTATCGCTGGAAGAATAATTTTGTCGGCATGTGCATGCTCCCGACTGAAGAACTAACATTCCCACCCCACTTTCTATCCGTTTTCTATGCTGACTATCTGGCAAACGGCGTTCCGTGATTGGTGTTTTGCCTCTGTCATATGCAAATTTCCTTTGTGCGCCCTGATTGTGGTTTTTTTTTTTTTTTCTTTTTGCCATTCGCAGAGCTGTTTTTGTGCATGCATAATGCATCCGTTTATTTCGATACGTGTACTGTTCCAATGCTCTTTAGGGTTTTCACATGCGCTGAAAAAAAATGGGCGTTGCCATTTGAAAATTTCGAGTTTCTGTAGCTATAACCATAACCGTGAGCGCCAATTTGTTGCCATTCACAGAATACCAGGCTCATACCTGTGAATAACTATATCTGAAATCTCATCTCGATCGGTTGAACGCACCGGCCGTTAGAGTTCGATATATTGGCAAAGTTTTTTTATGACCACCCTGTATATAACACTGGCACCTGGTTAACAGAAAAGTACCAAAATTTCTACTGCATTTTATAAATAGTTATATTTATATTGTATCTATAAGATGATTGTTTTATCCTGATAAATGTTATTTTGTCAATTTAGATTTGTACTATCTTTTAATTAGGAAAACAAGAATTGTAACAAAATTTAGTCTATCCTAATGATAATTTTGTAAATTGATACAATGTTGTATTTTCTAACTTCTGTTAATTGAAATTTTATGCTTGTGTGATGATGTTTGAGAGCTAGATTAAAATTGATTATCTGAAGATTATTGACAGTAGAGTAGTGCTGTGAACTTTCCAGTGAAAAAAAAAATCTACTGTAATTTATCATTTTTTTCAAGATAATTAAGTATAATTTTAATAATAGATTGGAAGACAGTTTTATGATTTATTCATTAGTATTTAAAAATTAAATTTTTTAGCTGATTCATTTTGAAACAAATATTCAAAATATAAATATATTTTTTAGGAAATTTTAATTTAATGAACAATATTTTAGAGAAACCCTGAAATTATCATTATCTACTTCATATTATGCACATTTAAGTCTTGTTATTAAACTGAAAATTTTATAAAATATTTTTATCTTAAATTTTTACTTTACCAAACATTTAAAATCTGAACTTTCTCTTTTTTTAGAGCCACTTTTGTTGTTGTTGATTTATGTCTCTTGGACAACCATAGATATCAATGTGATTAAACACACTGGGTTCACCCAAGTGTGCAGTTTCTATTGGCATATACCACGTGGGCAGAAGTCTGACCTAGCTTGTCATCTCTCTCTCATCTACTGACCTGCAAGTGATTTGACTCTCTACACCACTGATTTTGAGTGCAAGTCTGTGGCATTCCCAGCCTCCTTTGAAGTACTGACTACATTTGATGCTGCTTAACTGCCTTTTTCTGATGGAAACTGGCACAGTTGAATAAATATTGCCTCCTGTGTATTGGTCAATTTGAATAATATACACAAGCAATATTTTTTCGACTCTTGAGGAAATGTATATGGAGATAAATTGTAAAGGGCTCTTTTTACCAGCAATTCATCTAGCAGTGAGAAAGTTTTGCCAAAAGTATGTGTTTATTTTTATTGTATAATTTGTCACATTTTTATTAATCTTGTTTAAGATTTTTATGATGCTTAATAAAACATGTTGCATTAAATACTATGACATGAGCTTCAGACCCAGTTGCCTTTTCTTAAATCAGAGTATTTTTAAATTATCAAAAAATTATTAAAATTTAACAATGTTTTAATTTTGATATTTTCTTGTTATAGATAGTGACGACCAAGATATACTGTCAAATTATACCATACATGATGTTATAAACCATATTGACCAAAATTTCTACTGCATTTTATAAATAGTTATATTTATATTGTATCTATAAGATGATTGTTTTATCCTGATAAATGTTATTTAGTCAATTTAGATTTGTACTATCTTTTAATTAGGAAAACAAGAATTGTAACAAAATTTAGTCTATCCTAATGATAATTTTGTAAATTGATACAATGTTGTATTATCTAACTTCTGTTAATTGAAATTTTATGCTTGTGTGATGATGTTTGAGAGCTAGATTAAAATTGATTATCTGAAGATTATTGACAGTAGAGTAGTGCTGTGAACTTTCCAGTGAAAAAAAAAAAAATCTACTGTAATTTATCATTTTTTTCAAGATAATTAAGTATAATTTTAATAATAGATTGGAAGACAGTTTTATGATTTATTCATTAGTATTTAAAAATTAAATTTTTTAGCTGATTCATTTTGAAACAAATATTCAAAATATAAATATTTTTTTTAGGAAATTTTAATTTAATGAACAATATTTTAGAGAAACCCTGAAATTATCATTATCTACTTCATATTATGCACATTTAAGTCTTGTTATTAAACTGAAAATTTTATAAAATATTTTTATCTTAAATTTTTACTTTACCAAACATTTAAAATCTGAACTTTCTCTTTTTTTAGAGCCACTTTTGTTGTTGTTGATTTATGTCTCTTGGACAACCATAGATATCAATGTGATTAAACACACTGGGTTCACCCAAGTGTGCAGTTTCTATTGGCATATACCACGTGGGCAGAAGTCTGACCTAGCTTGTCATCTCTCTCTCATCTACTGACCTGCAAGTGATTTGACTCTCTACACCACTGATTTTGAGTGCAAGTCTGTGGCATTCCCAGCCTCCTTTGAAGTACTGACTACATTTGATGCTGCTTAACTGCCTTTTTCTGATGGAAACTGGCACAGTTGAATAAATATTGCCTCCTGTGTATTGGTCAATTTGAATAATATATGCAAGCAATATTTTTTCGACTCCTGAGGAAATGTATATGGAGATAATTTGTAAAGGGCTCTTTTTACCAGCAATTCATCTAGCAGTGAGAAAGTTTTGCCAAACGTATGTGTTTATTTTTATTGTATAATTTGTCACATTTTTATTAATCTTGTTTAAGATTTTTATGATGCTTAATAAAACATGTTGCATTAAATACTATGACATGAGCTTCAGACCCAGTTGCCTTTTCTTAAATCAGAGTATTTTTAAATTATCAAAAAATTATTAAAATTTAACAATGTTTTAATTTTGATATTTTCTTGTTATAGATAGTGACGACCAAGATATACTGTCAAATTATACCATACATGATGTTATAAACCATATTGACATATGAAATTATGTATATATAAGCTTGACAAAATCGTAACTACAACCTTGGCATAATCATAAGTACAGAGCATGCTATAACAAAGAATTTTTTTTTCTTCCTGGATTTACAAAGTGTTTAGGAGATGGTACCCACCCCTTCTAAAAAAAAAGTAAAAAGTCATGCATAAAAGTATTAAGCCTATTGTAATGAAAAATCATGTAAAAAGATTAACAGTATATTTAGTTAGCTTATATTAATATTTAAAATATTATATTAATATGACACACAAATCTCAAAAATTAATCTTTTTAAGCATGAAATTAATAAAATATAGATTATTTTGTCTGCAAAAGAAAATGAAAATTTTACTGCTAAGAAAAATCAAAAAGTTGCAAAATTTTGGCGATTAATGCATTTTCTGATAAATTCTAGTAACCAGGGCTCGAAATAGAAAAATCCATGAACCAGAACGCTATTTTCAAATTATTGTGGACTAAAAAAAAAAAAATTGTTTTGAAGTATAGGCAAATTTATTTCTGACCTAGCCATACAAAAATAATTTTAAAAATACATTCAAGATTCTAAATAATAATAAAAGTTACAGAGAGCACAATAAGCTATATCTATACTAATATTATAACGAAGTAACTTTTTTTTGTTGTTTGTTTGTTTGTAGGGGGTTAATCTCTAGAACTACCGAACCGATTTCAAAAGTAATAGTGGCAAATTGATGGTGACAGTCCCTGCTCTAACATAGGTTATTTTTATGTCGGTGCCACTATTCCCAATGGGGTGCCAAACGGAAAAATTGCAATTTTTGTGGTACTGAAGGGGCTAGGAACTCGAAATTTGGCATGGTAGTTACTTATAAGATATATAAGTACTGTCTAAGAACAGGCTCTAAAAAAATCAAAATTTAAAATGTTGAAATGAGCAGAAAATGTTATAAAAGCATTCTAAATTACGATTTCTATGGAATTGTAAAGGATAGAATATTGAAATTTCACATGGCTGTTACTTTTAAGATGCAAATGCACACACAGAATAGTTTTGTTTTTGTTTAATTCATAATTTAAAAGGGTGCAGGAGGAAAAATGTTCTAAATTACGATTTTTGTGATACTGAAAGGACGAGAAGCTTGAAATTTAGCATGGATACAAATACTACTATAAAAATATTTTTACGATACAAATGCTTGCTAAGAATGGTTTTAAAAAAAAACTGGAAATTTAAAAGGGTGAAATTAGCAGAAAGCATTCTAAAAACTTTCTAAATTACGATTTTTATGGTTTTCTTAGGGCTAGAAACTTGAAATTTAACATGGTGCAAGATGGTGTCGTATTTTAAGACGTAAATGTTCTCGCAGAATAGTTTCTTAAAAATTTGAAATTTAAAAGGGTGAAGGAACAAAAAGCGTTCTAAAATTGCAATTTATGTGATACAGTTGGTTTATAGAAGCTTAGAATTTGGCATGGTGGTTTCTTTTATGCTTTCTAAGAGTGGTTTCTAAAATAATCGAAATTTAAAAGGATGAAAGAACAGAAAAAGTTCTAAAATCATTCTAAATTACAATTTAGTTGAATTTATTTGAGTTAGAAACTTGAAACTTGGTATAGTGGTTACTTTTAAGATGCAGGTGCACAGTATAAACTGTTGATTAAAATTTCGAAATTTAAAGAAGTGAAGCAAGCTTAAAGTGTTCTAAATTACGGTTTATTCAAAATTGTTAGGGATAGAAACTCAACATTTGATATGTCAGTTATTTGTAAGACATAAATGCTTAAGAAAAGGACTTACACAGAAGATTTTACAAAATTCGAAATTTCAAAGGGTGCAGAAGCAAAGAAGTTCTAAAATTGCAAATTTTGTGATTTGTATGGACTTGAAATTTGGCATGGTAGTGGTTATTTTTAAGATTTCAGTCCTCTCTAAGAACGGTTTCTAAAAGATTTTGAAATTTAAATGTGTAAAATGAGCGAGAAACGTGATAAAAACATTCTAAACTATGATTTATCTGAAATTGTTTGGGAGTAGAACATTATTTATATTATCATAGTAATTTATATATCAAAGTAATTAATTTTTTATTTTTTATTTTAAAATGCTATGCTTTTCAAAATAATACAAAAATAAATTAGTTATTAATTTATGAATATATTTTTATAAATATATTTTGTGATAGTTACAATTAGTTATGTGATATAAACATCATTAGTAATGTGAAGGTTAAGATCGCGTAGTCACGTGATTAACCTGTGGGGGATGACGTTACTAGTAACGTCATCATATTACATGATATACACTTGTACTAACTTTCAAATCTCTACAAGTCATCGCAAGAGCCAGACCATGCATGAACCATGTTGTCAAGCTCATAAATAAGGTAAGTTTAATTTACATGTGAATTAGTCTTTTTCGCTTTCAAAATAAAATTAAAGTAATTCTAAAAATAATGTGTAGTTAAATTGACAATGTTCATTTTTTAACTAAATAAAACCGTTTTGTAAGAACTTATTTGCAAATATGTTGCAAGATCTTTTGTTCGACATTTAAAAGAATAATTTAGCATAAAACAATTTAGTCTTTTAACATTGTGATTTAAAAGTAGCTGGGTATGAAAAGAAATTTTTTCCAATTAGTTTATTTTCCAAAAAGAAAAAATGGTACCCAATAAAACTTACCGAACCACAATTCTCGACGGCAGAAGTTAAAATGACCAACATGCTGTTTATAGATGTTATCGGCTTGAACATGTAACTGATAAGGTCTTGACCACGTGCGTGATAAAGAAGTAAACTGATAGTTTAACCTTATTCTGTTATAGACCATACACTTGATGTTAGCAAGCTGAAATGTATGGACCCCTTTTTAAATTATCCTGTTTTTGTAAGTATATAAATTACATTTCTTTGTTAATGTTTTAAAATAGGAACGATTATTTAAAAATCATAAATTTTCTAAGAATGAAAGATATTCGACTTGTATAATATAGCTAAGGTTTTAAAGTACAACTCAAGTTAGTGCATAAGTCAGTGTTTTTTTCTGTGCATGTGCAGATGCAAAGTATATGGTTGGCTAGGCAACCAGTTGGTTGGTTGGAAGATGGGTAAGCAAATGATTATGGGGATAAACAGTTAGCTCGATATTTAAAATATTGAAACTTACATTTACATAAAACTAAAAGTCAATTTTGATTAATTTGAAGATTTTTAAACATAACTTAAAAATTTTATAAACTTTACTTTTGTTAATTTTTATTTTAAAATTTTATTTTATTCAATTCTTTTGTTAACTTATAATTTTTATAAACTTATAACTTTGAAACTTTATTTTTGTAAACTTTTATTTATAATGAATAGAGGAATTATTTATTTATTTTGTTAACTTTAACTTTTTATTATTTTAAATTTAAAATAAGCAATTTTCTAAAAGGTTTTATTATTTTTAATAATTGAATGAAGCCTTCATAGCGTAATTGGTAGAAGGCGATCTGTTTTTTCATTACTTTTCGGTTTCACAAACGCTTAGTAACACTGAATAAACCTAGACAAACCTTTAAATGCACTTTCAGAGGTATGAAGTTATGACATAATGATTAAAATAACATACAAATCATTGTGTCACTATTTCATTTTGTCAAGTTCGAACCTCTAGACTGTTAAAAACTATCTTCTAAAATAAATTCAAACTATATATGGAAGGACCAAGAATAAAATCTGTCTTGAAAATTTCAATCAAACATATCTTATAATATTTAAATCCGTAATGTGTTTCGTATATATTTGCTAAATTGTATGAAATTTAAAATAATTTTATTAACTTGTGATATTTTTTTTTTTTTTACTAATATGTATATTTCCATTCAATAGTTGAATATTTTTGCAACAGTGAAAATTTTTATTTTATGCTAAGTTATATAGAAAACATAAATTCTAACTGTTCACTTAAAAGTTCTACTTAATGCTAAACTAATAAATACACACACACATACATTTTGTAAGTTACGTCAACCCCTCTCTTTATAACATATACCTTCTTTTGCTTTATTAATTTTATTTTGTTAAATTTTACTTTATTTTATTTTATTTTATTTTATTATATCTATATATATTTTGTTTACTTTTACTTTTTTGTTTACTTTTATTTTCAAACTATATTTTTGTTAACCTTTATTTATTTATTTTTTGTTAACATTTAATTTTGATAAGTTTCAATTTCATTAACTTCTAATTTTTTTTTCGAACGTAAATATTTTCATTTCAATTAATTTTTTGTAATAGATTAATTTTTTTAAATTGGATTACATGACTTCACTTAAAAGTTCTACTAAATTATAAACTATTAAATTCACTCATAGACACTTTGCAAAAAATAAACACACAGAACTTAATCAAAAACATTTTATTTTCAGGTCTTAAATAATTCATTACAAATAGTTTGTTCATTAATCTTACATAAAAAGTGCTCACTAACATTATAAACTCCGTTTAGAAACGTTGAAGTTACATAATCGAAATCTACGAGCATTAACAAAGCTTCCCCTAATTGATTAAATTTTTCCCTATTATTAAATATGAAACAGGAGTGAAGGCTTTTGCCCGAATGTCGTAATGCACATGCATGACATTCATACAATTGATTAAGTATTGATAACATATTATTCTCGATACATGTGTTAAGTTTATACTTTTAACACCTCATCATTTTCTGTAGATATATTACTCACCATACATTTCTTTTTAATAAGAGATGGTAAAAGTTTTGTATACATATGTTGTAAAAGTGCACTATTTAAATGAGAGGTACTTTCTTTTAATTTTTCTAGTTGATGTTTCAAGTCAATATAAGAATGATTCTTTAAATTTTTAATTCGCATTGTAGAATTTTGATTTAACACTAAAATCATGTTATTAGAAACAAAGGACGTGCTTTTGTATCTTAAATTAAATGCAATAAGTTTATATTGAAACTCAAACCAGCTAGGAATATCCATATTAACTACGCGGTTTGTCGGGATTTCTTCATTAGTAGATACATTGCGTTTAAATTCTCGTATAAGTATATAATATTGTTTAGTTCTTAACTTCAAAGTTAAATAGAAACAGTCACTTAGTTCTTTGTGAAACACATAGGAATTGCATAATTTATCACTTTTAATGTAATTTGCAGGTGAGATGGTGGTTTGTAATTCACCACTTGTTTGCGAAAGGTTGCTTGCTTGTAGCTCATTGACCTCGCGTTTAACAGTAGTCTGTAAAATATTATTTGTAGGTTCTTGAAACGCTAAGGTAGTAGAACAATCTAAATTTTCAAAATTCATGTCTTCGAAAAATGTATTCAAATAGTCCGTGGCAGAATTTGGCATTCGACCGGGATTCTTGAAAGATGTTGTATCATTCCCATAGGCAAAGTTTGAAAAATTCATAGCGATCTCGGGTTTCACATCTTGTAAGTCTTCAGTAGTTACACAGTTATTACCCATTTTAGAAAGTTTTAATCTTGGGTCTTTTAACTCCTTCTCATAGGTATTTAAATTTTCCATGGGTTTTTCTAAACGTAGACGTTTTGAAGGTGAAAGTACTTCTTCGTGAGATCTTTTCTGCATATTAATGTCATAAAATATTTTTAATCAGCATTCCACTAACTGGTGTAATCTCGATAAAAGTCTACAATAAACTGATTGTGTTTCCTGGAAACATTTACTTATCTAGATTAAAAGCAGTCACAGTTATAGTTAATCATTTAAATTACATTTAGGTTAAAGATAAAATGTTTACTTATCTATAATAAATACAGTGACGGTTTAAGTTAAACATTTTCTTAACTATGTTAAATACTGTAATGTTAACTGTGGGATTGAAATTATCAAAACATGCAATGTCATTGTTTAAAAGGAGAGAAAAATTAAACTTTCTTATCAATAAATAAGTTTAATACCTATTCAAATAAAAATAATAATTTTTTTATTTAACCAAAAAGTGTTAACTTTAAAGACTACAATTAAAAAAATTTTGCCTACTCATAAATATATGTTCACTTTTTTTTTTCTTGAAAATAAAACTTCAAAGATTGATTTCATAAATAAATAAAAATAAATAGACATGTGAAATAAAACAGATATGTAATATATAAACAAATATTTATTAAATAAATACATTTCTATGTCAATTTATAAATACATTGTTTAAATGGTTATTATAAAAGTCCATATTCATAGTTTCAAAAAATAAATGAGTATAATTACATGAACATTGCTTGAATAGGTTTTTTACAAATTCAGTCACGTTGAAATTTAGCAGTGCACTCTCATTACACCAATTATATTTTCTGAGCAAATTATAACTATCACACTCGTGTTTCATATTAATTGGTTCTCCGATTGAACATTGATAGCAATCAAACACGCGAGAAACGGATGACTTTAACTCGTCATCGAAACATGTTAAGAAATAGTTCAAAGTCTCTTCGATAGTGAGGTGGGTACATTTACATTTGTTTAAGTTTTCTAAAACCGAAACAGGAATCAGTTTAGTTAAAAGCGTCTCAATGAGACATTCGGTAATTTTAAAGCGATTTTTCACTAGTTTCAAATATTGATCTTTTGTAAGCAGTAAAAAGTCAGACTTTAAGCAAAACCCAAACTTTTTCGATTTGAATAATTTTTGCAGTATGCATGATTCCTTATTTACATAAGCAATTAGTAAGTCATTATTACATACGAATGTATCTTTTTCAGAAACAAAATTAAATTTATCCAATCTCGATTCAAATTTGTCGAATGTTGCACATGATAATGTAATGCCTTCATTTGTGGGGGTAAGTTCACGACCGTTCTTTTCAAATTCTTCATATTTCTGTATGTGAACATAAAGCTCATAGTTCTTATTCATTTGTACTTCAACAATCATTTCCTCACCTAAATTCCAATGAGCAGGAGTAAAAACATCGAAAAACTTAAATATTTTACTAAACTGAGTGATGTCTGAAATTTCATATTTCGAACTGTTTCCCAAGGAAAGTTGATCAGATGGTTTAAGTTCTTTAGGTGAAAGATGAATTTTTATATGTTTCGCTAAGTCAGATCTATTATTAAATGTTTCAAAACAATCGTCACATTTACAGTGACTGGGTGACTGTCTACTTTTCCTTTGTTTTGGCTTGGAAGTGTTATGAATTTTCCCATGCTTTAATAAATCACTCTTTTGTGAAAATACTTCGCCACATACATTACAATTATGAATCACAGTGGTCTTTGAATGAATCTTCATATGATTTAATAAATGATACTTTCTAGCAAATGTTTTTTCACAGATTACACATACAAGAGGCATTTTCTCCCGATGACATTTCATGTGAAACGTTAAGTTAACCTTTCGGGGAAAAGCTTTGTTGCAAGTAGAACACACAAAGGGTAACTTCTGTTTCTTTAATCCTGATGAGGTGGGTTTCACTTCACAATTCGAAACGGGTTCTTCTTTAGGCTGTATTAAAAATTCCATGTCATGGTCATTTAATCCTGGTGATGAGGGTTCACTCTTCACATTAGACATATCATTAACACTTAACAAAGCAGAATCCATGACTCGCTCCATAATCACTTAAATGTAAACTAACTTAAAACGAAAAACACAACCTTTCACAGTGGGAACAGGAAACAATATAATCATATTAACTCGTTTCTTGGAAGTTCATAAAATGATAGAGGGTGCTTGTTTAAAAATATTAACATTTTATTGGTTTAAAAAGTTGCGTGATTATTTTATCATATTCTGTTATAAGTTCAATAGTCAGTTAATTCTTACACATTGATTCAGAAAGGGTTACGTATCTGAAGTTCGTACAATTGTAAGTAAAAAATTCTCGTATTTAATGTTTTTATAAATAATGTTTTACTGGTCGAATCACTTGTGTATCAGGAGTTCATATGTTTGTAAGTTAAAAATTCTTATTAATCTCGTATTTAGTGCTTCTATAAATAATATTTTACTTATGTGTAACTTATGTGTTATAAATCACTTATGTGTTATAAATCAAACTAGAAAAAGTGAATATTTCAAATAAGTCATGTTAGAAAAAACTAGATTCGATTATCTTTTTTTAAATGTTGGTTGTATAAAGTCAATCATTTATCATTTGTTATTATTTTTTAAACAGTTTTTATTATTTTTAAACAGTTGTTATTATTATTTGAACAGTTCTTATTATTTTTGATCATTTGTTTAGTTGTTATTATATTTTTGAACAGTTGTTCTTATTATTTTTTTAATACTTTTATTTTTTTCTGTGCTTTTTTCCAAACAGACGAAAATTTCAAAATTGTAGTTTACAATTCTAAAATACACTTTTAATGAAAGCAGTCTGTTACAAGATAATCACAAAAAGTTAACATTATCTTTCAAAAATAAACCCTCATTTCACAATATAATTGAAACTGAACAGGCAAAATTAAAAATCACGTTATTCCAAACTCAAATATCCGTAATCTAACAATCATGATATCCAGATAAAGCTATCCTAAATTATCAAAGCATTAGTTCAGTTTGTCACGGCACGACCAAGAAAATTTCGAAAAGATAAAAATTTGACTGTAAGTTTTGAAGGAAAACCTATCCCCGAATCGAACTTGGCAGATTTATTTAATCTTTTGTTTTCTGTGAATAAAAGAAAACCGATCAAGGCACAGAAAGAATTATTAGAAACATTAAACAAAATGAATGTCCCGCGAAATTTTATTAAAAATAAAAATTTGTCAACAAACATTAAACAAGATTCTGTATTAGATTTGTCAAAACCCGCTAAAAAACGAAAAGTGGGTCCACATGTATTGCATTGGGAAAATTATTAATAAAATTGAATTTGTTTTTTTAAACTATACCTCTTTCCTATGTTTTCTACACCAAACACAATAAAAACAGTAATTACCCCTAAAGATGTCTTCTTTTTACCATTGCTTCCACTATACATTTTAAAATAAATATGTTAATATTCAATCCAATCATATCGAAAAAGATAAATTTCCGGTTTCATTTAAATTCAGTATAAAATAAACTTTAAACTTTTCACTTCCGGTACCGCGATACCTCTCTTTAAACACTTAAAATCTCGACATTCATATGTAGCTTCTTGGCTTGATCAGTTAAACCTACCACAAATTATCAAGTCAAGAAGCTATTTTGCAGGTTCAAACCCCAGTGAAATCTTTTCAAGAAAACCTATTTTAAATATCTCTTATTGCATTCCCTTCCGATAGAGGGCGCCACCAAAAAAAATTGATCTCCGTTTCGCCTTCAAACTGAAAATCCATTCTAAAATTTAAAAAAAAAAATTAAGCCCCCCTCAAAAATAAGCCCCCCTTAAAAAAAGTTAGCCGCCTCTTCAAAAACAAGCCCCTCAATTTTATACCCCTCTCCTATAGCATATTTCAATCTAATATTTAAATTTGATTCTAAAAAAAAAATTAAGCCCCCCTAAAAAAAAATGATCTCCGTTTCACCTTCAAACTGAAAGTCAATTCTAAAATTTAAAAAAAAAATTAAGCTCCTCTCAAAAATAAAAAAAATTAAAAAAAAATTGATCTCCGTTTAACCTTTAAACTGAAAGTCAATTCTAAAACTAAAAAAAAAAAAGCCCCCTTAAAAATAAGCCCCCCTTAAAAATAAGCCCCCCTCAAAAATAAGCCTCTCCTCAAAAATAAGCCCCCCTCAAAAATAAGCCCCCCTCAAAAATAAGCCCCCTTCCACCACCGCCTCTCCAATCGAACTCTCCTTTTCCCACTACTTGCGTGATTAAAAAAATTGTACTTCTTTTAAGTTTGTCTTCTTTTAAGTTCTTACAAGTCCTAAAATCTTATAAATAAATGAAATTTTGTAAATTGTCATAAGTATATAAATTTCAAAGTTTTCTGTATAATCAAACTAAAAACGTGCAATTTTTATAAGGAAATACAGAAGATAACAACTAAGTAATAAAACCGGTTCTTAACTTGCTTATTAAAAATTTCATTAAAAATAGTAACTGTTTAACATTATTTATTAACAATATTCCTAATAGGTCTCGTAAAGGTCGTCAATAATATCCCAGGTTATAAAACTTACAACGGAGAGTTGTGAAAAATATAATAAAAGCAGGATTTTTATTGGCTAATTTTTTATAAACTAAAAATTTTGGATGGTGGCCATTACTGGCTAAAATGATCAATTAGTACCTAGTTAGTAAAACATTAAACTGGCGCATGCTATTTAATTCATTGTCTGTTTGTTTACGTGTTTAACAAATTATATGTTATGTATTTATTTAATAATTATAATTTGTAAACTTTATTCAATGTACAGGAAACATATGGTCAAAGCTGTAAGATCAGATGCAAGTAGTGCACCAAGTTTTGAAAACGTAAAGAGCAGTGTGTACAGAGCATTAAAGAATGATAGACCTCAAAATCCTAAAAGTGCTCAAGATGTCGATATACAAGGAGAATGGACCAAGACTATGAATGGGTCCAACTTTTCATTGATTGATATAAAAGAACAAGGGGGTAGAATTTTGGTAAGAATCTATTATTGCATTTCTTAAATTTTATGTAAACATTAAAAATATTAGATTCAACTTCTTTTATTTTGAAACGTATGAATTTATTTTCCATTTTAGTAATCTATGATGATAAATAAATAAGACAAGAATTATAAATCATTGTTTAAATATAGATCATGAAGCATTTTCCAACACATTCAGAATAGTGTAAAAAAACTTCCCGAATTAATATAAGGAAAAATAATATCATAAAAACTTGAAAACACATAACGCATTTGAAAACTCAATTTCAGAAATTATCGTCAATAGTCGGGAAAATATCCAAATTCTTTTCTTCAGCCGTGGATAGGATCTATATTCGTACATGTATTATATTTTAAGCTAAAATTTACTTGAGTTAGAAAACGCAAAATTTTCCCTTCCATCAATAAACACATATGTATTCGAGATCTTTTCTGAAGCCTTGTTTATGATCCTTAGAATTTATCCACATCAAGTAATACGCAAAAAGAAATAAATTTAAAACGTACTCTGCAATTTAAAAAGTATTTATAGTAATTATTGCTTAAACACAGTATTGTTACAGAGTATTTTTGTATGTCCCTGTAAGTGAACGATAAACACTATGTTACAGTACGCATCTTGTAGAGCACCTCAGTGATGTATATGAATTTCATTATGTTTCAAATTATGTAACACCATTAAAATACAGTGCAAACCCTTTTACACAATGGACCGCAATGTAACGGACTTCTTTTGAATGTTTCTTTATATATTAAAGAACTATAAATTTTACCCACATTTTTAATACCGAACATGTTATGGCAAACCTAAATAATATATAACAATTACAATCCAAGCATATTTGTCGGAATTAGAGCACTGTCAGATGGCAGACAGACAAAGGACGGACAGATTGACATAAAAACCGAATTCATAACAGCTTTTCATTTATGTTATGGAAAGTTTTTAAAAGATAAATAAAATACTTAAAACTAATATTTATTAAAGTGTGAAATAATTTCTTTATTAATTTTAATTTATATTAAATGCCATGCATGAACCTTATAATTTTTTTTATTTCCAGGTATTTAGCACCTTGGAAAACGTAAAAAGGTTGTGCTCTTGTGAAAAAATATTTTTAGACGAGACATTTAAAATAGTTCCTGCACAATTCAAGCAGTTATACACAATTCACGGGAAATATTTGGGTCAAGTTTTCCCTTTTGTGTATTGCCTAATGGAGAATAAAACAATGAAAAGCTATAAAAATTTATTTTCAAGTATAGCACAACTTTCTCAACAAAATAATGTTCCTTTTTGCCCTAAAATGGCAATGATGGACTTCGAGACTTCAGCCATGAAGGCAATTCAAGAAATATCGCCAAGCACAAAACCAAAAGGATGTTTGTTCCATTACACGCAGTGTATTATGAGAAAGGTGAGTCTCTTCTGTTTATATTCCATTTCCCCTCCCTCAAAGAATTTTATTTTTCAGAATTAGTCAGTTATCACGGATCAGACTTCAAAATATTTTTTCCGAAATTGTACAAAAGCTAAAATAACGTGTCAGATTTCATTACAGTACAAAAATTTACAGTAAATGAAAACTATAAACACAGAAATTAATAATTACAAATAATATTTTCAAAAAGCTATCAATATTTTAAAAATGAAATATTTATTATAATTAAATACTTTGGCTATTTTTAAAAATACATATAAAATTAAAATTGCATATCAATTGCTTCAACTGTACACAACAAAATAAAAATTAATACAACCCCCAGTGAGAAAGTTTTGAAGTGGCGCCCCTGGCTAAAATATAAACATACATTATGTATACGTACAGTCATGAAAAAAAAAAAAAAAAAAAAGTAAAACACCTCCTACTAATTTTGCAACAAATTATTCTAGAAGAAAGTTACTAGTTCCAAACGATTGGAAATAAAGTCTACTTTTAAATGATGTATATAAAATTTGCTTAGGGTGTGATCTATAAATCAAAACGAACTCAAACTTTGTTTTATTCATTAGCAGTTCCAAAGTTTGACACCATAAATAAATTCTAAACCTTTCAAATAGCCTAAATCAAAATTTTCATCAAATTCTTATTGTTAGTTTCCAAGAAATTGATTATTTTAAAATGAGCCTATTTGAAGGGCTGTATCTAAACTAAAGTTCGGTACTCGATTGTCGAAATGTTACACAATGACTATGTCAGTTCTATTAATGTATTATTTCTTGGCAATATGAACATTTTACTCGCTTAATATCTTTCTACTGCTGTCAGCCGAAATGTTTCAATAAAATGAGTAAAATATATATTTTTTCAACTTAAGCTTTTTTGGAAATCATTTTAACGTTTTATACTCATAATTCGAAAAGTACTTGGAAGAAAAAAAAATTTTAAATTGAGAATTTGCATAAAGCAAGACATAATAAATATAGATCTATCAAAAAAATTGTAGGTTGCAATTCATATTTTTTTTTTCGATTATTAATTTCAAAATTCATATTATACAAATTTTTAAATAAAAAAATTCAGTGTATTTATGTTTGAGTTTTTAGTGTTATAAATAAACGGAAAAATTATCACCGTAGGATTATAATTTCAGACGATAATAAAAATATGAAAATGTAATTTAACATTAGAAGCTCTAAATTTTGAAAGGTTATAATTCAAAAACTTATTTATAAATTTATTTGCTATGAGACATTCAAGAGAAAAATGTAGTTAAATTCACAAGTGGTTTCTCCATTGAATTTCATTTTATCAGCAAAAATAGGCTGCGAGTTTTTTCACTTTGATTTTTTTATAATCAAATTCTGATATTACCTTATTGAAGTAGGGGAGACTGTCTTGATTTTAAATAATATTTAGATAAGTTTTATTATTCATCGGGATGATTGACAACACCAGCTTTTATAATTACAGCCATTTGGACTTTTATATGAATGAAGTTCAGAAAAATTAAAAATGGAAAACTTTAGAAGGCACAATTTTTTTTTCACTTAAATTGTTTTATTATTTTACAAAGGTAAGAAAAATATTTTTCTTCTAACTACAACGCATAGTTTTAATTGTCATCAGAAATACTAAGTAAGATATCGTCACCTATCCATGTGGAATTTTTAGTAGAGCCCATTTTGTGTTAAATCCACATAATAAGGCTCACATAATTGCCTTGTACATAACTATACATAATTAATTGTCCATGGCCCTAGATAAAATTTCAAATTGTAATACAGATTAACTTATGAAAAAAAATATTTTATTAATATATATAAAGCTTACATGCTATAATTTTATTTTATTATTATTATTAAATTGTTCCTATAGGGTGGCTTAGTGATATATTAATTTGCGCGTTATTTTTTCCCATTGAAAAAAAAAATCAATTTTAAACAGATTTTAAGCATGAGGATTTATTCATGTGGTATCTGATGGTGATTGTTCGTTTAATAAAATTTTAATATTTACTATTGTATACAATTCACATTTTATTCAGTTTTTAATTGCATAATTAATTACATTTTTAGGTTCAAAAATCTGGGCTTTTCTCTCTTTACCGAAATGATGAAAACGTACACAGATGGATTCGGAGAATTGCTGCTCTTCCACTAGTGCCAATAGAAGCAATAAGAGATGTATTTATATATATACAACAACATGCACCTCAAATTCCACAAACGAGGATAATCCATGATTATGTGATGAAAACTTGGTTGGGTCAGATAGGAAATACAGCAATTGATGTGTAAGACAATTCTTTGTTACGTGGAAATATATTTAGTTTTATATCTTTATTCGTGTATAACCTTAGTAGATGAAAGTATAATAGCAAATGTAATAATAATAAACAGGAATATATATGACTAAGAAGGAACAAATTAATTAGATGGCTTCTTCAAAGTTAAACTATCATGCATCATATATGTTACCTGCGTAACCAAAATTTTGATAGCATATTTTATAAGTATATTACATCACAGTTAGAACTTTATAATGTGAAAATTTGAGATTTTCAGATTGCATATTCTGCAACACAAGAGCGTGGGCAAAATGTATATAATAAATTCTTTATGTATTTCAGGCTATTATGGTGACTACCCGGTATTCCCGAGTTACTGAACCTAAGTGAAATCTTTTTCTAACTCTAATAGATTTTTTTACATTTAATATATGTATAAATATTTCTATTGCCCATTTCATCCAAATTCATAATCGGGCTGAACGCGATAGAGATAGATGAAAAAATAATTCATGCTTGAAAATTATTTTAAAAACCATAAGCAATGAGTAAAGCGAGGTATAGTTTTATACAATTGAAAGTAATTTTTTTTTTTCATTTTCGTTGTGTAAAAATTTAAGTTGTTTATTACATACAATTGTTAATTATGTGTTATAAATTTGTGCTTTACTTTATTGTACTTCATTTTATATAATTTATTGATTTATCATTTAATAAGTTTCAATTTCGTAAATAAATCAAAATTTTCATCAAATTCTTATTGTTAGTTTCCAAGAAATTGATTATTTTAAAATGAGCCTATTTGAGGGGCTGTATCTAAACTAAAGTTCGGTACTCGATTGTCGAAATGTTACACAATGACTATGTCAGTTCTATTAATGTATTATTTCTTGGCAATATGAACATTTTACTCGCTTAATATCTTTCAACTGCTGTCAGCCGAAATGTTTCAATAAAATGAGTAAAATATATATTTTTTCAACTTAAGCTTTTTTGGAAATCATTTTAACGTTTTATACTCATAATTCGAAAAGTACTTGGAAGAAAAAAAATTTTAAATTGAGAATTTGCATAAAGCAAGACATAATAAATATAGATCTATCAAAAAAATTGTAGGTTGCAATTCATATTTTTTTTTCGATTATTAATTTCAGAATTCATATTATACAAATTTTTAAATAAAAAAATTCTGTGTATTTATGTTTGAGTTTTTAGTGTTATAAATAAACGGAAAAATTATCACCGTAGGATTATAATTTCAGCCGATAGTAAAAATATGAAAATGTAATTTAACATTAGAAGCTCTAAATTTTGAAAGGTTATAATTCAAAAACTTATTTATAAATTTATTTGCTATGAGACATTCAAGAGAAAAATGTAGTTAAATTCACAAGTGGTTTCTCCATTGAATTTCATTTTATAAGCAAAAATAGGCTGCGAGTTTTTTCACTTTGATTTTTTTATAATCAAATTCTGATTTTACCTTATTGAAGTAGGGGAGACTGTCTTGATTTTAAATAATATTTAGATAAGTTTTATTATTCATCGGGATGATTGACAACACCAGCTTTTATAATTACAGCCATTTGGACTTTTATATGAATGAAGTTCAGAAAAATTAAAAATGGAAAACTTTAGAAGGCACAATTTTTTTTTCACTTAAATTGTTTTATTATTTTACAAAGGTAAGAAAAATATTTTTCTTCTAACTACAACGCATAGTTTTAATTGTCATCAGAAATACTAAGTAAGATATCGTCACCTATCCATGTGGAATTTTTAGTAGAGCCCATTTTGTGTTAAATCCACATAATAAGGCTCACATAATTGCCTTGTACATAACTATACATAATTAATTGTCCATGGCCCTAGATAAAATTTCAAATTGTAATACAGATTAACTTATGAAAAAAAATATTTTATTAATATATATAAAGCTTACATGCTATAATTTTATTTTATTATTATTATTAAATTGTTCCTATAGGGTGGCTTAGTGATATATTAATTTGCGCGTTATTTTTTCCCATTGAAAAAAAAAATCAATTTTAAACAGATTTTAAGCATGAGGATTTATTCATGTGGTATCTGATGGTGATTGTTCGTTTAATAAAATTTTAATATTTACTATTGTATACAATTCACATTTTATTCAGTTTTTAATTGCATAATTAATTACATTTTTAGGTTCAAAAATCTGGGCTTTTCTCTCTTTACCGAAATGATGAAAACGTACACAGATGGATTCGGAGAATTACTGCTCTTCCACTAGTGCCAATAGAAGCAATAAGAGATGTATTTATATATATACAACAACATGCACC